>JAWNNX010000604.1:0-129837 GCA_035044505.1 Zaprionus lineosus | reverse complement strand
CGATCTCAACATTGAGACTTAGTAAAGCGTACGATTACGATGGAAAAACAAAAGTTTCTATATTTAATACTGAAACAAACATGGGTCTGATGGTTACCGGATACAGTCAATATGGATTTCGACTTAACAATGACATGGTTCTTATAGGACCCATATCTGTTTTTCCTAGGTGTGTTTTATTGCAATTTTTCAAATCTGGCGTAAAGTAATTTGCATTATTATTTAGATCTGTTTTATCTTGGAATGTAAGCACCTGTGATGATATAAATGAAAACAGTCTATGTTTATTTCCAACTTTGGAGCCAAAAATAGATGTACTTATTATAGGAATAGGTGACCAAAGTCCTACGCCTGTGTTGTCTAAGCGAATTATTGAGTTTATGAAAAAATATAAAATTAACGTTGAGGTTCTTCGAACTGAACAGGTATATCTATTCACACCAACTTATTTTATTTATAAACTATGTGTTTAACTTTATTAATATTTTTGAAGGCATGTGCAACATTTAATTTCTTGAACGCCGAGAATCGTTTGGTAGCTTGCGCTCTAATACCTCCGTTGCATATTACTTATAACGAGAATGATATATTGCAAACCAAGTTAAAGCAACAACAGCTATATGAAACCGAATGAACAGCGTAACCTTATTTTTAAAGAGCATTTTGATTTTATAAGAGATTTAAAAAGAAAAAAGAAAGATGTAGAAGAAAAATATATATAAAAGAGCCAATGTTTAAAATTAAACATCTTTAAAAAAAATTCTTGTCATTTTCTTTTGTTTTTTCCGACAAAAGTTGATTTTCATGCCTAAAAAAAACGAACAAGTAGATTTTTAATTTCTTTTAAATTTATTTAAAATAAAACTTATAAAAATCTCATTTTGTTTACAGAAATGTATGCGTTAATATTTTATTTCTTTCATACATATCAGTTGGCACTTGCGCCGGGATAACGTTCTATAAGCATGGCAACGCCTTGGCCACCAGCAGCACAAGCTGCAACAACACCAAGTTTTCCATCTTCTCGAACCAGGCGGTTGGCAGTATGCATGCAAAGTCGTACACCAGTAGCTGCAAAGGGGTGGCCGATCGACAATGACCCACCCCAGTTATTCCATTTAGATAAATCTGGAGTTCCTAACTTTTCGTTTAAGCCCAGATATGTTTGGCAAAACCAATCAGAATCCAATGCTTTCAAGTTAGCTACTATTTGACCAGCAAAAGCTTCATGTATTTCCCAAGTATCAATATCTTTTAGTGTGAGTCCAACTTTTCGTAATAATTTCGGTATACCATACGCAGGCCCTAAAAGCAATTGGTTAACAGGATCCTGCGACACATAAAGAAAGTCACGCAAATAAGCTTTTGGCTTAAGACCCAATTGTATTGCCTTTTCCTCTGTCATAATAAGGCAAGCTGAAGCACCATCAGACTAAAAATATATTTTTTTTAAGCGTACACCATCTAAAATATTAGTAATACATACCAGGAAAGAGGCGTTAGCTGCCGTTATAGTCCCGTAAGGTTTAACAAATGCCGGCCGCAATTTAGCTAAGTTTTCTGGAGTTGATACACGAATCCCGTTATCCTTGTCAACTACATGATCAACGCCTCGAACTTTAAATATTAATAGATTTATGACAAATGTCTTTTTAGATGTATTTTGAAATGAACTAACCTTTAAAAGGTACTAAATCTGTAAAGTAACCTTTTTCCTGAGCTTCTTTCGCTAGTGTATGAGATCTTAAGGCATATTCATCTTGTTCGATTCGTGATACATTGAATGCCGATGCCAACCTGTCAGCAGATTGTCCCATTGTCTCGCCAGAGGAGAACTCTGCAACGGCGGGTAACTAACATATTTTTAAAACAATAAAAAAAAACCTTATAATATTATTTGGTACATAAATTTTTATCATACTTCAGGAGCCAAGAAGCCTGGTCTAAAAGTAGAAAGTAAAGATAATCGTTGTCCCATAGTTTTTGCCTTGTTCGCTTTCAGCATGAGTGCTCTCATTTTACGCGAATGACGAATAGGTACATCAGACATAAACTCAACTCCTCCAGCAACGATTACATCATACGTATTTGTGGCAATAAATCCCATACCAGTAGTTATAGCCTAAAATGCATAATCTTTAATTTCTTTGCATTGCTTGGGCTTACGAGTAATTATTACCGCATTAGAGCTTATACAAGCCATTGTTACAGTATGTGCAGGAGTCTTATTACTAAATCCAGCTGAGAGAGCAGCTTCACGGGCAATATTTGATGTTTTTACTTCTTGTATTACGCTGCCATAAACTATATAATCAATAATTTCTTTATCTATTTTACTTTTTTGTAACAATGATCTACATATGGAATAAAACGGGTTTAATCAATGAATTTTTAAGTTTACCAAAACTTACAATAATGAGTGTCTAGCCAACTCATGTGGCATTAAATTTGAATAGGCAGTACCAGATGTAAGAAAAGGTGTTCGAACGCCATCAACAAGCACTATATTTTGACTGTTGCCATTTCGTTTGGGTTTTTGTAAAGGCTGAGCAGAAAAAGGGCGACATTCAACTATATATATAAAATATATAAAATAAGTATTTCCAACATATACAACTTCATAACTAAAATTACATATAACGGCGTAATAAATATAATATATACTTATACATTATACTAAATTTTACAACATTGGACTTTGGTCAGTCAAGATCATCACGATATCATCATAATATAAAAGCTATATACTTAAATATAATACTTACCATTGCGAAATAAGCTGATAACATTTAAATATTTATTTCTATTTTGCGCTATTCTGAAAATCATATTGTACGATTTTACTAACTTTACCACTTAACAATTCTTTACTTAATAAAGCAAAATCTGTGTTTAAATCTGAAGCAAAAACTATCGGACGTGGCACTATAATATATCGATAATAACAAACAATATGGGTATTACACATAACAGCGTTAAGAAAGCATGTGTTGCTATTATAATTTACATAAAAGATATTGGAAGGTACTAGATTAAAATTATTATTATTATGTTTTATTAATAATAAAAAAATTTTTAATTTATATTATTTTAAAGTACATTATATTTATTATTTTGTAAATTATTCTGTCTCTAAAAATATATTTCTAGGGTGCACTATTTTAAAACCATTGAGGGACTTTTATATAAATAATAAAAAATAATAATACATATAAAAAAACGGAATATACATTTATTGTAAGATTTGCGCAAAACTGTTTTTGTTTTGTTATAAAAATGTTCTTAACTAAAAAGAGTGCTAGGTATCTAAAAGAGGTATAACGTAAGAAAAGAACAAGATAACAGAATTAATTTAAGGCGTACACCACAGGTACTCAGTGGTACTCTCTGGCGTGCACATTAATTAGTACAAATGTTTAACAGGTTTGAGCTGCGTATGCACATAAGACTGACTTAAATAGTAACATTTGGCAAATTTTATTATTCTAAATTGTTCAATTTTAATTTTACCATGTAAGAAAAAAACGTAATGTATTGGTATTGTACATAAATTAGGTATTTTGGCCTAATAAGGATTTCATTATTTTGTTTTATAAGCTATTAGCAGTGGTTTGAAAGAAAACGAAAAGAATAATTTTATTAAAATTCGTCTCTGAAAAAAATCACATATTTATTTTAGCACTTTAATTATACTTAACTAATAAATCTTATACAAAAGAAATAGTCTGAAATGTGAATAAATTATGTCACATCTGTTAACTTTATTTTACAAAGAAATTTTAAGTATCTGATATTTGTTAAACTTGTCCAAAACCTCTACAATAAAATATTAAATTTCTTCATCAAAAGTTTTTACACTGTTTGAAGGCAAGTTCCTCTAGAATGCCATAAATAGAATGGTGGTTAGCGTTGAGTTTTTCTGTAACTTTGGATATTTGCAAATCTCAAATTTTTCAGTAAATACAATATTTTGGATTTATTGATCCCCAAATTCCGAGAAAGCTGCGGTACAAATTGTACCAAGGTACCCCAAATAGAAATCGGACTTGTGCAGTACCTGGCTACTGTACAAATGCAGTGATGTTATGTTTGCACCTCCTCAAACCACCAATTGAAATCCCATAAGAAATTTATAGGTATACTTAAAAAGAAATGTTGCCAAATGGTGTCCTACTAATAAAACCTCATTAACAAGAATAATTAATAAAGAGTGGAAGAATTTGTACATTATTGCCCATGTTAAACTATTTTTTTCGAATGAAATCAACCTACAGGGCAATTCCAAGTACTTAAGTGCCGTTAATCCTTTAGCATCCCTTTTTCGGTTTATGTGTACATTTTGAAAACAATTACTTGACACTACTCACTACTTATCTATGTATGTACATATGTATATATATAATTTAACTGTTTCCAAAGACTTAAGAATTTTTTTTTTATGGTATTGATTACTTATAGTTATGAAAAAAACATATTCAAAAGAAGTGTTTATTTTAGTTAATAAACATAGGCGGAAGAAGCCAATAAACACTAAATTTCATATGTTCATATATTTTTATGATATGATATAGCTTACATATTAATTTCTAATACTTAGTAGATATCAGTGGAATTTTCATTTTAAGAACCTAGCTAATATTCACTTGTTTAGAGAAAGGTAAAAGCGACTGAAGAGAGCACACTGTTATATAAGTCTAAGAGGCAATCGTAGTTAGAAAAGTTTAAGAACCGATGCACATAAGCAAAAAAATTTACAGCACTGCAGCTGAAAGGGCGTAATAAAAAAATTTTGATTTAATATAAGCAGCACCTATAAGAGCCTTCTAGCACATACGCCAAGGACCTAACAATTTTCAAAACATCTCAAAGACTTAATTCCAAAGAAAATATGCTTCAATAGATAATGCTGTAATAAAATCACAAATTTTAGTTAAGCACTAAAATATATCAACAAACATTCGGAAGACAAACCTGATTTTTAACAATCCCCAAGTAATCCATTTGTTGACTAAATCAGATGTCTTTTAAGTTACATTAAATTACAAAATTTGTTTGGGGTACTTTGCATTCAACATTCTCTTCCTCAGTAGTATGCTGCTTAGCTTGGGCACTACTTTTACTGAAACACTACGTAGCAGATCTGCAGAACGTCTGCAAAAGTAAATGACGTAGCTTGTCAGACATGACAAGCTTTTATCCCAAAGAGCATTGATATATATATATATATATATAATATATATATAATTAATTTAACATATGTATATATATATATATACATATGTTACTATATACCTTAGATCAGTAGACTAGCTAATGCTTCATAGCAACATTGTAGCATAAGAAATGTAATTTGAACAAAGAGTTTGCAACATTGTTGCGATAAAAAAAAAAGGCCTCTACTCACCATAACTGCAGTTGAGTCTAAGCGAAGCTAAAATTAAGGTTTGTAGTCAGTCAAAAACTCAATGCTTAATAGTAAAGATTACATTATACTTTAGTGTTGAGTTTTTAACTGGTTGGCAAACCTTATTTATATATATACTCAACATATATTGTATGTATATACATATATACATAATGTGATATATATATATGTATATATATATACATATATTTATTTAATTATTGATTTATTTATTAATAATAATTAATATATAATACTCTTTAAAACGGGAATTTAAGCTAGGTATTTTGATTTGAACAGTTTTTGTATAGAATTTATATAAATTACTAAATAGTCATGGTCAATGTTTATTTGCATACTCGGTAACAAACATTAGAAACCAAGTTCAAGGACACATTAAATTTCTCATTTTCAAAAGAAAAGGGTGCACGTGTACAGAATTTAAATTACAACAGCCTAAAGATACACATGCATAGCTAAATTCGTTTGCTTTATCCTGCTCTGCACAATGTGATAATGAATAGAGTTTAGACGCTACGTTAATCAAGGTCATGAAAGTAATTTAGAAATGTGAAAATTCGAATCTGCATAAATGTACATATGTATGTATGTATGCATGTATGTTTAAGCAGATGGAGACATTCATTTACATTTGTTTAAAAAAACGTTTATGGGGTACATCGTGTTCTGTTTTATACACAAATAGGTTTACTAGTTATATATTTTATTCGTTGGTACATATGCACCACACATTCATAAAAACTTTTGAAAGCTTGAAATACAAAACAAATTAACTGTTAAGTCAATTTACTTAATTTAGATAATAAACAAAATATAAAAAAAAAAAATTGCATAGAAACCCAAATCAAATACATTTCAATTTATTTATGTTCATAATAATTTCTTTTTTTTTTAAATTTATTTGTCGTAAAGCAGTCTTCTAATTTCGCAATAGCAAGGTTTTAATAACATATGTACATACATACATACATATAGGGAAAGCCGCGATTTAAAAAGCTTCTTTAATAATACAATATATTTCGGTTATATGCTAACTGCTTATTGGCAAACAGTGCTTTAATGCAAATAATAATATATTATAAATACAATAATATATAATAAATATAATAAAATAATAATAATTTTTAAACATCATTATTGTGATTAGATTTTTTAATAAATGTCTTTAAGTCTGTCTCAATGATTTTATGTATATAAAATTGAGAGTTATATTAATATTAATATTTTAACAACATAATGTTACAAACTACAATTAAGTTAAAAAAAAAAAAACATAAAAATTATGTAAACACAAATGTTTAAGCTTAAACATTTGCACCTTACAAGTATAGCTTATTATTTGAAAATAATTCTTTCTTATTTTAAAAATGAATTTTAAATATTTAAAATTTTGTACTGCTATATGTGCTCTATGAAGCTTCTAAAATTGTACTACCCAAAGCCTTTCTAAGAAAAAGCATCTCCTTTCTAAGAATAAAAACGAATTTGAATCTTCGCGTACAGATATACAAAAGTAATCATCATCTTGTTTTAAAAAATAAAAATTAATTGAGTGATGAACAAATAAATTGAAAAAAAAAACATTATTATTAATTAATATTTAAATATGCATATGATGTATTTGTGTTTTTGATGTACGTAAGTACAAACATGCACAAAATTTTGTTATGTTACAAATTACAAATGACCGCATATTGATACACACAGGCAAAAACAGAGAGAGTAATTTTTCTAATGCTCTTTACAGTGGTATCAGTGGTATGTAGGTTCTCTGACAAGGGCATAACAAAATACAAGCCGATCTAAGTGAGAGAATTTGTCCGAAGTTAAAAACACGAAAACAGCCGATCTCGATAGCTACGCTGTCGGGTACAACTGCTTGTAGTTTAGTGCAGAAGTAGTGCTTTGGTAAGTCGGATGTGCAGTCGGTGCGCGTGAATCATAGAAGAACAGCAGTGATTGTACGTTATATGAGAGAACTGAAAGCCCGATCACTCGCTCGTAAAGTTGAAAAAAGTTTTACCGATCAAGTTTTTTATTTCGCAATAATGTATTACATATAACAAAACTTCAACCTAGTTAAAAATTAATGTGTTGTGCTTATTATATGTATACGTGTATAAGTATTCGTATACATATGAATGTATTGTTGTTTGTTTGCTTGCTTTGTATCGGAACAGCAAAAGAAAAAGCTAATGGAACTGTGAACTGTACGTGCATTGCAGGAAAACAAGATTTAACTTGCTAGGGACTTAATTATCGACGAAATAATATTATTATTAACTATTTTTTAATTTCAAATTTATTAATAAAAATACATCTTAATATATTAATTATGTTTAACTAAAACAAGCTTTATAACAAGCTTTTTGTTATATAAAATCCACAACAATATTTGTATTTATATATATAAAAAAGAGAGAAAGGATTATTAAAACAATACAACGTACAAACGTATGCATTAATGAACTTATACGCGTGAATACAAACTTTATTCAAAGATTGTGAAAGTGAAAAGCTCCGCTTAAAACGCACACTTGCTTCTGCGTATGAATGTGTGTGCATACTATAGTTCAGAAAGTCTACAAAAGATTTTCCAGCTTTTAGTGAAAGGGAGTAATTGATACAAGATTTAATGAAAGAGGTAAGTTAAAATCGAAAAAATAATAAACAGAAAATAAAACTATTGTTGTTGTTATTGTATAAAGCTTACCCTTGCATTTATACATAACAATTACTCCCTTTCACTAAAAGCTGGAAAATCTTTTGTAGACTTTCTGAACTATAGTATGCACACACATTCATACGCAGAAGCAAGTGTGCGTTTTAAGCGGAGCTTTTCACTTTCACAATCTTTGAATAAAGTTTGTATTCACGCGTATAAGTTCATTAATGCATACGTTTGTACGTTGTATTGTTTTAATAATCCTTTCTCTCTTTTTTATATATATAAATACAAATATTGTTGTGGATTTTATATAACAAAAAGCTTGTTATAAAGCTTGTTTTAGTTAAACATAATTAATATATTAAGATGTATTTTTATTAATAAATTTGAAATTAAAAAATAGTTAATAATAATATTATTTCGTCGATAATTAAGTCCCTAGCAAGTTAAATCTTGTTTTCCTGCAATGCACGTACAGTTCACAGTTCCAGTAGCTTTTTCTTTTGCTGTTCCGATACAAAGCAAGCAAACAAACAACAATACATTCATATGTATACGAATACTTATACACGTATACATATAATAAGCACAACACATTAATTTTTAACTAGGTTGAAGTTTTGTTATATGTAATACATTATTGCGAAATAAAAAACTTGATCGGTAAAACTTTTTTCAACTTTACGAGCGAGTGATCGGGCTTTCAGTTCTCTCATATAACGTACAATCACTGCTGTTCTTCTATGATTCACGCGCACCGACTGCACATCCGACTTACCAAAGCACTACTTCTGCACTAAACTACAAGCAGTTGTACCCGACAGCGTAGCTATCGAGATCGGCTGTTTTCGTGTTTTTAACTTCGGACAAATTCTCTCACTTAGATCGGCTTGTATTTTGTTATGCCCTTGTCAGAGAACCTACATACCACTGATACCACTGTAAAGAGCATTAGAAAAATTACTCTCTCTGTTTTTGCCTGTGTGTATCAATATGCGGTCATTTGTAATTTGTAACATAACAAAATTTTGTGCATGTTTGTACTTACGTACATCAAAAACACAAATACATCATATGCATATTTAAATATTAATTAATAATAATGTTTTTTTTTTCAATTTATTTGTTCATCACTCAATTAATTTTTATTTTTTAAAACAAGATGATGATTACTTTTGTATATCTGTACGCGAAGATTCAAATTCGTTTTTATTCTTAGAAAGGAGATGCTTTTTCTTAGAAAGGCTTTGGGTAGTACAATTTTAGAAGCTTCATAGAGCACATATAGCAGTACAAAATTTTAAATATTTAAAATTCATTTTTAAAATAAGAAAGAATTATTTTCAAATAATAAGCTATACTTGTAAGGTGCAAATGTTTAAGCTTAAACATTTGTGTTTACATAATTTTTATGTTTTTTTTTTTTTAACTTAATTGTAGTTTGTAACATTATGTTGTTAAAATATTAATATTAATATAACTCTCAATTTTATATACATAAAATCATTGAGACAGACTTAAAGACATTTATTAAAAAATCTAATCACAATAATGATGTTTAAAAATTATTATTATTTTATTATATTTATTATATATTATTGTATTTATAATATATTATTATTTGCATTAAAGCACTGTTTGCCAATAAGCAGTTAGCATATAACCGAAATATATTGTATTATTAAAGAAGCTTTTTAAATCGCGGCTTTCCCTATATGTATGTATGTATGTACATATGTTATTAAAACCTTGCTATTGCGAAATTAGAAGACTGCTTTACGACAAATAAATTTAAAAAAAAAAGAAATTATTATGAACATAAATAAATTGAAATGTATTTGATTTGGGTTTCTATGCAATTTTTTTTTTTTATATTTTGTTTATTATCTAAATTAAGTAAATTGACTTAACAGTTAATTTGTTTTGTATTTCAAGCTTTCAAAAGTTTTTATGAATGTGTGGTGCATATGTACCAACGAATAAAATATATAACTAGTAAACCTATTTGTGTATAAAACAGAACACGATGTACCCCATAAACGTTTTTTTAAACAAATGTAAATGAATGTCTCCATCTGCTTAAACATACATGCATACATACATACATATGTACATTTATGCAGATTCGAATTTTCACATTTCTAAATTACTTTCATGACCTTGATTAACGTAGCGTCTAAACTCTATTCATTATCACATTGTGCAGAGCAGGATAAAGCAAACGAATTTAGCTATGCATGTGTATCTTTAGGCTGTTGTAATTTAAATTCTGTACACGTGCACCCTTTTCTTTTGAAAATGAGAAATTTAATGTGTCCTTGAACTTGGTTTCTAATGTTTGTTACCGAGTATGCAAATAAACATTGACCATGACTATTTAGTAATTTATATAAATTCTATACAAAAACTGTTCAAATCAAAATACCTAGCTTAAATTCCCGTTTTAAAGAGTATTATATATTAATTATTATTAATAAATAAATCAATAATTAAATAAATATATGTATATATATATACATATATATATATCACATTATGTATATATGTATATACATACAATATATGTTGAGTATATATATAAATAAGGTTTGCCAACCAGTTAAAAACTCAACACTAAAGTATAATGTAATCTTTACTATTAAGCATTGAGTTTTTGACTGACTACAAACCTTAATTTTAGCTTCGCTTAGACTCAACTGCAGTTATGGTGAGTAGAGGCCTTTTTTTTTATCGCAACAATGTTGCAAACTCTTTGTTCAAATTACATTTCTTATGCTACAATGTTGCTATGAAGCATTAGCTAGTCTACTGATCTAAGGTATATAGTAACATATGTATATATATATATATACATATGTTAAATTAATTATATATATATTATATATATATATATATATATCAATGCTCTTTGGGATAAAAGCTTGTCATGTCTGACAAGCTACGTCATTTACTTTTGCAGACGTTCTGCAGATCTGCTACGTAGTGTTTCAGTAAAAGTAGTGCCCAAGCTAAGCAGCATACTACTGAGGAAGAGAATGTTGAATGCAAAGTACCCCAAACAAATTTTGTAATTTAATGTAACTTAAAAGACATCTGATTTAGTCAACAAATGGATTACTTGGGGATTGTTAAAAATCAGGTTTGTCTTCCGAATGTTTGTTGATATATTTTAGTGCTTAACTAAAATTTGTGATTTTATTACAGCATTATCTATTGAAGCATATTTTCTTTGGAATTAAGTCTTTGAGATGTTTTGAAAATTGTTAGGTCCTTGGCGTATGTGCTAGAAGGCTCTTATAGGTGCTGCTTATATTAAATCAAAATTTTTTTATTACGCCCTTTCAGCTGCAGTGCTGTAAATTTTTTTGCTTATGTGCATCGGTTCTTAAACTTTTCTAACTACGATTGCCTCTTAGACTTATATAACAGTGTGCTCTCTTCAGTCGCTTTTACCTTTCTCTAAACAAGTGAATATTAGCTAGGTTCTTAAAATGAAAATTCCACTGATATCTACTAAGTATTAGAAATTAATATGTAAGCTATATCATATCATAAAAATATATGAACATATGAAATTTAGTGTTTATTGGCTTCTTCCGCCTATGTTTATTAACTAAAATAAACACTTCTTTTGAATATGTTTTTTTCATAACTATAAGTAATCAATACCATAAAAAAAAAATTCTTAAGTCTTTGGAAACAGTTAAATTATATATATACATATGTACATACATAGATAAGTAGTGAGTAGTGTCAAGTAATTGTTTTCAAAATGTACACATAAACCGAAAAAGGGATGCTAAAGGATTAACGGCACTTAAGTACTTGGAATTGCCCTGTAGGTTGATTTCATTCGAAAAAAATAGTTTAACATGGGCAATAATGTACAAATTCTTCCACTCTTTATTAATTATTCTTGTTAATGAGGTTTTATTAGTAGGACACCATTTGGCAACATTTCTTTTTAAGTATACCTATAAATTTCTTATGGGATTTCAATTGGTGGTTTGAGGAGGTGCAAACATAACATCACTGCATTTGTACAGTAGCCAGGTACTGCACAAGTCCGATTTCTATTTGGGGTACCTTGGTACAATTTGTACCGCAGCTTTCTCGGAATTTGGGGATCAATAAATCCAAAATATTGTATTTACTGAAAAATTTGAGATTTGCAAATATCCAAAGTTACAGAAAAACTCAACGCTAACCACCATTCTATTTATGGCATTCTAGAGGAACTTGCCTTCAAACAGTGTAAAAACTTTTGATGAAGAAATTTAATATTTTATTGTAGAGGTTTTGGACAAGTTTAACAAATATCAGATACTTAAAATTTCTTTGTAAAATAAAGTTAACAGATGTGACATAATTTATTCACATTTCAGACTATTTCTTTTGTATAAGATTTATTAGTTAAGTATAATTAAAGTGCTAAAATAAATATGTGATTTTTTTCAGAGACGAATTTTAATAAAATTATTCTTTTCGTTTTCTTTCAAACCACTGCTAATAGCTTATAAAACAAAATAATGAAATCCTTATTAGGCCAAAATACCTAATTTATGTACAATACCAATACATTACGTTTTTTTCTTACATGGTAAAATTAAAATTGAACAATTTAGAATAATAAAATTTGCCAAATGTTACTATTTAAGTCAGTCTTATGTGCATACGCAGCTCAAACCTGTTAAACATTTGTACTAATTAATGTGCACGCCAGAGAGTACCACTGAGTACCTGTGGTGTACGCCTTAAATTAATTCTGTTATCTAGTTCTTTTCTTACGTTATACCTCTTTTAGATACCTAGCACTCTTTTTAGTTAAGAACATTTTTATAACAAAACAAAAACAGTTTTGCGCAAATCTTACAATAAATGTATATTCCGTTTTTTTATATGTATTATTATTTTTTATTATTTATATAAAAGTCCCTCAATGGTTTTAAAATAGTGCACCCTAGAAATATATTTTTAGAGACAGAATAATTTACAAAATAATAAATATAATGTACTTTAAAATAATATAAATTAAAAATTTTTTTATTATTAATAAAACATAATAATAATAATTTTAATCTAGTACCTTCCAATATCTTTTATGTAAATTATAATAGCAACACATGCTTTCTTAACGCTGTTATGTGTAATACCCATATTGTTTGTTATTATCGATATATTATAGTGCCACGTCCGATAGTTTTTGCTTCAGATTTAAACACAGATTTTGCTTTATTAAGTAAAGAATTGTTAAGTGGTAAAGTTAGTAAAATCGTACAATATGATTTTCAGAATAGCGCAAAATAGAAATAAATATTTAAATGTTATCAGCTTATTTCGCAATGGTAAGTATTATATTTAAGTATATAGCTTTTATATTATGATGATATCGTGATGATCTTGACTGACCAAAGTCCAATGTTGTAAAATTTAGTATAATGTATAAGTATATATTATATTTATTACGCCGTTATATGTAATTTTAGTTATGAAGTTGTATATGTTGGAAATACTTATTTTATATATTTTATATATATAGTTGAATGTCGCCCTTTTTCTGCTCAGCCTTTACAAAAACCCAAACGAAATGGCAACAGTCAAAATATAGTGCTTGTTGATGGCGTTCGAACACCTTTTCTTACATCTGGTACTGCCTATTCAAATTTAATGCCACATGAGTTGGCTAGACACTCATTATTGTAAGTTTTGGTA
The DNA here is from genome assembly GCA_035044505.1 of Zaprionus lineosus. Taxonomy (NCBI): domain Eukaryota; kingdom Metazoa; phylum Arthropoda; class Insecta; order Diptera; family Drosophilidae; genus Zaprionus; species Zaprionus lineosus. The sequence continues at coordinate 116,032 of JAWNNX010000604.1, read as the reverse complement.
AACTTAAAAATTCATTGATTAAACCCGTTTTATTCCATATGTAGATCATTGTTACAAAAAAGTAAAATAGATAAAGAAATTATTGATTATATAGTTTATGGCAGCGTAATACAAGAAGTAAAAACATCAAATATTGCCCGTGAAGCTGCTCTCTCAGCTGGATTTAGTAATAAGACTCCTGCACATACTGTAACAATGGCTTGTATAAGCTCTAATGCGGTAATAATTACTCGTAAGCCCAAGCAATGCAAAGAAATTAAAGATTATGCATTTTAGGCTATAACTACTGGTATGGGATTTATTGCCACAAATACGTATGATGTAATCGTTGCTGGAGGAGTTGAGTTTATGTCTGATGTACCTATTCGTCATTCGCGTAAAATGAGAGCACTCATGCTGAAAGCGAACAAGGCAAAAACTATGGGACAACGATTATCTTTACTTTCTACTTTTAGACCAGGCTTCTTGGCTCCTGAAGTATGATAAAAATTTATGTACCAAATAATATTATAAGGTTTTTTTTTATTGTTTTAAAAATATGTTAGTTACCCGCCGTTGCAGAGTTCTCCTCTGGCGAGACAATGGGACAATCTGCTGACAGGTTGGCATCGGCATTCAATGTATCACGAATCGAACAAGATGAATATGCCTTAAGATCTCATACACTAGCGAAAGAAGCTCAGGAAAAAGGTTACTTTACAGATTTAGTACCTTTTAAAGGTTAGTTCATTTCAAAATACATCTAAAAAGACATTTGTCATAAATCTATTAATATTTAAAGTTCGAGGCGTTGATCATGTAGTTGACAAGGATAACGGGATTCGTGTATCAACTCCAGAAAACTTAGCTAAATTGCGGCCGGCATTTGTTAAACCTTACGGGACTATAACGGCAGCTAACGCCTCTTTCCTGGTATGTATTACTAATATTTTAGATGGTGTACGCTTAAAAAAAATATATTTTTAGTCTGATGGTGCTTCAGCTTGCCTTATTATGACAGAGGAAAAGGCAATACAATTGGGTCTTAAGCCAAAAGCTTATTTGCGTGACTTTCTTTATGTGTCGCAGGATCCTGTTAACCAATTGCTTTTAGGGCCTGCGTATGGTATACCGAAATTATTACGAAAAGTTGGACTCACACTAAAAGATATTGATACTTGGGAAATACATGAAGCTTTTGCTGGTCAAATAGTAGCTAACTTGAAAGCATTGGATTCTGATTGGTTTTGCCAAACATATCTGGGCTTAAACGAAAAGTTAGGAACTCCAGATTTATCTAAATGGAATAACTGGGGTGGGTCATTGTCGATCGGCCACCCCTTTGCAGCTACTGGTGTACGACTTTGCATGCATACTGCCAACCGCCTGGTTCGAGAAGATGGAAAACTTGGTGTTGTTGCAGCTTGTGCTGCTGGTGGCCAAGGCGTTGCCATGCTTATAGAACGTTATCCCGGCGCAAGTGCCAACTGATATGTATGAAAGAAATAAAATATTAACGCATACATTTCTGTAAACAAAATGAGATTTTTATAAGTTTTATTTTAAATAAATTTAAAAGAAATTAAAAATCTACTTGTTCGTTTTTTTTAGGCATGAAAATCAACTTTTGTCGGAAAAAACAAAAGAAAATGACAAGAATTTTTTTTAAAGATGTTTAATTTTAAACATTGGCTCTTTTATATATATTTTTCTTCTACATCTTTCTTTTTTCTTTTTAAATCTCTTATAAAATCAAAATGCTCTTTAAAAATAAGGTTACGCTGTTCATTCGGTTTCATATAGCTGTTGTTGCTTTAACTTGGTTTGCAATATATCATTCTCGTTATAAGTAATATGCAACGGAGGTATTAGAGCGCAAGCTACCAAACGATTCTCGGCGTTCAAGAAATTAAATGTTGCACATGCCTTCAAAAATATTAATAAAGTTAAACACATAGTTTATAAATAAAATAAGTTGGTGTGAATAGATATACCTGTTCAGTTCGAAGAACCTCAACGTTAATTTTATATTTTTTCATAAACTCAATAATTCGCTTAGACAACACAGGCGTAGGACTTTGGTCACCTATTCCTATAATAAGTACATCTATTTTTGGCTCCAAAGTTGGAAATAAACATAGACTGTTTTCATTTATATCATCACAGGTGCTTACATTCCAAGATAAAACAGATCTAAATAATAATGCAAATTACTTTACGCCAGATTTGAAAAATTGCAATAAAACACACCTAGGAAAAACAGATATGGGTCCTATAAGAACCATGTCATTGTTAAGTCGAAATCCATATTGACTGTATCCGGTAACCATCAGACCCATGTTTGTTTCAGTATTAAATATAGAAACTTTTGTTTTTCCATCGTAATCGTACGCTTTACTAAGTCTCAATGTTGAGATCGAGGATAGCTGTCGGCTTAATAATTGATGGGGAATTAAGGTATATCTTCCAATTACGAAGCTTGCAAGTTTTAATCTATTAAATAACATTTTTATCTATCTTTCAAAAACCCTTCTGCATAATTCTCATAATTTGTATGTATTTTCTGCGTTGACTTAAAACATTAATCGAATATCGATATCGATTGCAAGCTACATTTTTGTAATAAAAATAATTGAACGTGCTTTAAGTATTTAAATTAATTTTTTATTATCTACATATGTTGATTTTCTGACTGATTACAAATACAAATTGTTGCTTATTTTTAAAGTTTGAAATACTTTTAACGCATTTTGCAGCTAAAATTGAGTAGTAAGAACTCAAAACTAAATTTTATTGTAACATAAATTGTATATTTCCTTGATGCGACCTTAATAGATTTTGTTGCACCATTTTGAGTCAATCATTTACTGAATAAAAACATGTATGAAATGCATATATCTGGTTTAAAGCTAGTATAATTTTCTTAAGTGTGAGATTCTGTATGAACTTGAAAAAAGATTTTTTTATTTTCCGATATAAGCTTATGTCTTATGTTTTGGTTTATAATGTATTTTTTTGATCGGTTCTTTTCATTGAAACCAGGGACAATTGAAATCAAATAACAAAAATAGTCTAACTATATTTATCGAAATTACTTTCTACAATCGATAAGACTATAGTATGTTAGAATTAATAAAAAATTGCAATTATATGAATACTATTTATCCTGTTATCTATTGTTGAGTCGATGTGTTGGCTAATGAGTTAGTTAAATAAATTTCTGCTAATTTGGAAATTATAGAATCTCAATAATCGGTTCCACATAATAAATTAAATAATATCATCTCAATATGATTTACCTATAAACATATAAAAACATTTTATTAAGACTGAAATGAACATCAATAAATAATAAAAGTGATTGCGATAGTAGTAAGTAACTTTTAAATTGGAAAGGCTAAAGTTGTAAATATTTAATTGTGTGTATGCTAACAATGTGTATATACATTTATTGTTAACTATTTTGTGAGAATAAATACTAAATACTGTATTTTAATAATTAAGAACAACAAAATTTCAATGTACCTACATGCGTAACGTTATTGACTGAAACCATTGAACATTTTATTAAACCCATTTGAACTTAATTTTTTGCACATATACAAATTAAGTTATTGCGTTTTTATAGCCTTTAAATATAAAATGAATAAATAAAACGTTGTGCTGCTATACCACTCAAGTCATGTTCATTATGTGATCTAAAATTAATAATTCGTAGAGACTTAAAACAGGTTATAAAATATTAAAACAATCGTACGAAGTTAAAAATATTTATTATTGTATTTATATTTGTGTTAGGTCGGAACATTCTTTTTGTATAAATGTTCATAAAAAAGTCCATTTCCTTACAAAGTAAATGCTAGATGTAATAAACTTTTCTTATTGATACATTATTTCATACATTCCACATTCAGTTTCAAAATTTTTATTAGCTCTTAATTGCTTTTGATTAAAATACTGTACATTGAAATTAAACTAATCATTTTTATTTTCAGATATTTTAGGTTTTGCCGAAAACTTCAAGAATATATAGATGATAACTTCCTTATTAATTAAAAATGATTGGACCTAGCTCACAAGTTAGTAAAATATTATTAACTTTGTTGTTTTTGTTAATAATATTTTACGCTTTTTTGGATGTTGAGCTATACATGCGTATTCATTATTATATTATCAACCGCGATTATCATATTAATTCCTCAATATCGCTATCTTCGTCCGTCGATCCAATAATATTGCTATCAGATGCAAGTAAACCGTCAAAAATGTCCACTATTACCAAAGAACAGCTCTATGAATATGACTCGTGGATTTCCTGTGATATTAATCCACTTTGCCATATAACAGTAAAAGCACTGCTGCTTGATCATACGAACCATTACATTTATGCACCTCTAGCTACAGTTTTTGACAACGTGGCTAAAATATCCCATTCCAGACTGATTACACCAAATATGATATCATTTTTTCATGTAGCAGTTGCTTGTATATCTGGAAAGCTCTTGGCGTCCGATAGCCTTGGATACAGACGGCTGGGTGTACTATTCTTTCAGATTCGTACGTTTTTAGATGATTTGGATGGTCATGTGGCCCGTGTAAGAAAACATATTCGCGGAGAGCGGTCCGAAATCGGAACTTCAGGCTATTATATTGATGGACTGTGTGATGGACTTGGATGTATTGCACTTATACTGGGCATATTCTTTTTTCTAAAAAATAATCCACCTCGAAGGGGTTATTCAATAATTCCAATGAGCGATTCCAAGCCACCTGAATTGACTATGATTCCCAAAATTAAGGCAACAACTCGAAAAGTCGCTAAAAATGTAATAAGCTTTACAGGACAACTTTTATTAAGCTCAACGGCATGGAATCGTTATATTGCCGTTTATCAAAATATGTTAGAACGTGATAATGTCAGTTTAAGTCAGTACCAGTGCCAGAATGCTGTTTTTAAGTCTACTTTATTCTTTTGTGTGGCTTGGATGTGGCGAATATTTAACGTACATGCTTTACTTCATTGTGTATTGCTTAGCATTTTTTGCGACAAACTATGGGATTTCTTAAAATCAATTCGATACAGTGGGTATATTATACTATTGGTTGCTATTTGCTTGACAGAAATGCATATATTGGATGCCCAAAACTACATTTTTAATTCAGCAGCATGCAGTAATATTAAACTGTGATTTTACTCATATTACGAGAAGAACAATAATATTTTTGTGGAAAGATAAATAATGCCTTTATATAATATGTACTCATAATTTTAAATTGTGTTTGCGTGCAAGATATGTATTGTGATTGTGCAATTTAAGATAAATACCTTAGTGTAAAATTTTAAAATACATAAGCAATTATATAAATTGTGTGCCTTATATATTTTATTTTTAAATATTCGGTATTTTTTAAGGGCAGTACTTAGATAAGCTTTTAAATGATTCTATAAAGAATTTTAAATTATCGTTTATATATTTATCGCAGAAATAGGAAATAGAGGCGCGTTTTCCTTTTCCATAGTTTTTTATACTATAATTCAAAAAATTAATTTATTTACAATCGAGCACAGCAAGTTGCCTGTCCTCTTCTTCGGCGTGTGTTCTCAAGCCAAGTGACCGAACTTCTCCTCCCTTCTCTTTCACCACTCTGCGCCGTTCTCCTCATATTTATTGCATTCTCTGCTAGTCCCTCTATGCAGCCGAAGAACAGCAGGCAACATAATCACTTGAGTTCACCTCAAATGATGCTCTGTTGGTTTAACTGAATGTTCCGTAATGTTCTATTTACATCGGTTACATTTAAACATAACATATTTAATCAGTGATTCTGCGACACGGCCTTTCTGACTTTTACACGTCCTCGTGTGCTACATTTCTTAACTTAACTTATAACAGTAATCTTCTTTCATGAATTTGTATTTCGCTCAACTCCCTTCTTTTTGTTTCGACACAACGCTCTACTTAATTTTAATTTATTTTTATCAATTTCCATTTGGCATCCATTAGACATTTTTTTACTTTATAAAGTAAAAATCAAGATTAATAGGATAAAAAGATTAGTTACTACATTATATTACAATTGATGTCCCTTGTTTTGCTCAACATTGTTTTTTTTTTATGATTCATTTTATTGAACAAACATTTTGCACCTTTACTCTTTTCATTTCTCATATTTTCGTCCCTTAACTCTTTCTCTTCCTCGGGCTTTTGCTATTGCACCATTGCAACTATAAACACGCATACATTGCGTCGTGGTCGCTTTGGACCCACATAGCCTCCGTCATGCAGTTACTGCGCAGATAACTACATGACACGGCTCTAGCCTTGTAAATGTTTCAACTTAAGTCCATTGTATCTACGAGTGCCTCTGTTAGCGATTTCTCGCGTTCATCGGCGTCTAGCTCATCAGGCATCACACGCAACTGTTCGTGGGCATACTTGTATGCTCGTTTGTTTGCGAGGGATTTCAACACATATCGGTCGCTCTTAAGCTTTTCTATAAGTACAAGTGGTCCTTTAAACTTTGGTTCTTCACTTTTGAGGACATAGTCACCTACATTGTAATTTACAATTTTATATACTGCGTATATATCTTGTCTAATGTTTCCTCCCACTCAAAGTGTGTTATGGCCTCATGTACATGATTAACCATTTAATGCGCGCGGTATTACCGGCAGACATCGGTTTTGTCCATTTTTCTGTATTACCCCATACGAAAGGCCTGAACGCATTTCATATGTTTTTGCGTCTTTATGTCTCAGTTCGTCTCGATGGTGCTCCGTGAGAAGCCACAATTAGAATGCCACCTCGCTGAAATATACGTATTGCGTTCCTCACGCCAAAGGGCAAGGCTAAAAATTCATATTGGCTTTCAGGGGAAACTAATATTGAATCGGAATGTAATGGTATTTGGTAGAATCAACTCGCCATGTCAAGATTTGTGAAATACTTGCTACCGCGTAGTCTATTAATTTAGTCTGATATTAGGGGCAAGTGCTATTTGGTGAGATTGTATTGGCATTCAATTTACGATAATCGATAAATAAACTTTACTACCTTTATTCTTTACTAGCAAAGTTGAACTCGCAAAAGGGGAACAGTTATACGTCCAGTATAACGTTGGATGCCATGAGCTTTTGTATTTTACTCCTCCTAGTAATTTTTCTTCTACTCAGTCTATACGGACGTATAATTATAGATTTATTGGCGTCCATCAAACGAATCTCTAACTCACCAGTGCGAACTCGGCGGTTGGGTATACCTTTGTTGATGCAAGCGACTTTAATATTTCTACAAGTTCGGCGCGGTCGGACTAGTTCAGATTCATGCCAGCATGAAATTTCACTTAACAATGCTTGACAGCGTGTTGACAGTGTTAATTTTATGTAAAACAAACTTATTGGCATCTTTGCCAAAGCATTGACTTAAAATTTAACCGTCAATCAGCACGTCGTGTTTTAAATATTTGTTTATGATTACGAGATCCAAGATCACAAGGAGATAGAGGCGCGTTTTCCTTTACCATAGTTATTAACATTATAATTTACAAAATTAAATTTATTTACGTTATATTCGAGCACAACAAGTTGTCCTTCTCTTCGACGCGTGTTTTTGAGCAAAGTGACCGAGCTTCTACTCCCTGCTCTTTGACCACTCATATTTATTGCATTCTCTGCTATGCCCTCTACGCAGTTGAAGAACAGCAGTCACTATGATCACTTGAGTTCACCTCAAATGATGCTCTGTTGGTTTAACTGAATGTTCCGTAATGTTCCATTTACATCGGTTACATTTAAGCATAACATATTTAATTCAGTGATTCTACGACATATTTATTATCTTCTACAAATAATTTCATATGAAAAGGTTAAAAAGCAAATAATATTTACAGGCAATACAATTAATAAAGAAATTCCAATTATTATTGAACCAAAGCCAAGTCATATTAAATCTTTCCTTGTAATTGGAAATATTACTTGGAATTCCACATAATATATTTTTATAACTGAACCAAATTAGGCAATAATGAAACTGTATATCATGCGCATGTAGCTCAGTATTTTTTGTTGGTTTATCAGTTTTTACAACTTCTTTTAAATAATTGCTTAAATAAAAAAAAAATTTTTTTTTCACGTTGTTTATCATAAATTTTTCTGTGTTCTTTCAATATTACAATCAACACACGGTATTGGTTGGCTATAATGTAGGTTTCTGAATTTAGAGTGGCATCATAAAGAATACTCTTGCGCTCCTTGAAAACATTAAACTCGGATCTGCTTAATAGTAGGTGCTCAGTCATGTCTTTTGCTGTTTTATTTATTTGTGGTGAATTAACTTAGGATAAGTTGGGCGTAATGTGGGAAAAAGGAATAGAACGAACAAAGGGCTGTTTATGTTATGAAAGTGTAACTAAAGCAATGTTGTTGTTTTGAGGTATCTACCTTTTTTTGGAAAACGGTATTATTTCCATAGATTATTTCCATTGATTACTTATAACTTACACAGCAAAGACAAATTATTATTCTACTTCTTTTCTGTGATATATTAATCAAGTCCCACCAAGCGTTTTATATAGACGGTTATTCACAATTCTTTAATCCTTTCTGTATAATCGGCTAAGTGATTATAATCATATCATATCGAAAATTTTGTATTTCGTTGCAAGCCCAGCTAAAACAGATGCTATATATGTCAGGCGATGCGTAGGTTTATTAGTATAATATAATAAATGGTAATAACAAGAACAGGTTATTGCTTGGCCACTGTGGCTGCTGACGACAGTTCGCTCCTTACACTCGGCCATCCTCACTATCGTCTATTCCAGACGATAAAATCCCTCAGTATTTTCTGCAAACCTTCTTAAATACCTTTGAAGTAAACGCTGCGCCTACCATCAACTTCAGTCGACTTTGTTGCAAAAAGGCACAAAAATTTTGAAAAAACTTCAAATTTGTATTGCCTTAACGGAGCGTTCGTTTTCGCGATTTATTTACAACATCTTGTGACTTCATTTCCCGCATCTTTGAACGCGTCAACTTGTTTTGCACCTTCTCCAGCGTTTCCATATGTTGGTTACCCTGTTCCTCAAGACACGCACGAGTAGCTTGCTTAAGCTAAAGTAAGTGTATCTGCCCAGCTATTTTTTTGACAAAACTCTCTCTTTAATTTCTGGAGCATCGCAGCTGCGAGAGCTCATTCTTAGTGCCACCACCGACGGCCATTTTTCCCACTCAGAATCGAAATAGCGCCTCTTCTTTTGCAGTAAATTGTTTCGAGCATTTGCTTCTCTAGCAACCTGCGCAAGTCGTTCATCTCGTTGGTCATCTTCTGTGCCTTACGTTTCTACTGACCCACAATCTAGATTTTTTCCTTAACTTTCTCTTAGGCATCCAACAGTTTCTTTTCCGACTGCTTCTTAAGCCCGATCAGCTGCTCAAGGTCATGCTTATGTTGCGTCTGCAGTCGCCGCTTGGTAAATTTAAGTTCTCTGTCCACGCAGTCGTACTTAAACTTGTATACACCTTTCTAGCCTCTCCGTCATCTCCTGCCGGCTTTTCACCTTTACCTGATTTTCAAGCTTTTTCTTGAGCTTCACATGTTTTGCTGTCTCTGCCCCAAATGTTCGATAGCAACGTGTGTGGTTGATCACTCCTCTGGCAAGTTGACAGTTAACTCGGATAACTTATTGACATTATTTTTACATTTTGAACAGACTCTGATCACATTGAGCAACTTTATGTCACGTTGATAATTACTTGAAATATGTCCCGCCTCGTTACACTTACAAATTTTTGCTTTTATCGAGCAGTCTGAAGCAGGTGATCAGACGAGCCGCAATTAAAACAAAAGGTTGGGTTCTCACTATGCCTTCCGTTTTCGCCGCCACTGTTCCCACTTCTTGTTGTACACGTTACTCCTCCCTCTTTATTTTTTGGGCACTTATTATTGCAGTATCTTCTTCTGAGCTCTTCATAAGTCTCACACTTCAGTATATAACATTTGTATTCGCTCTTAATGCCTCAATGGGTTCATTCCTAATGTTGCAAATTACTTATTTCGTCTCCACTTCTCTCATCGCAACGATCTTTCGCACTTGCAACACACATTTTGTTTAAAATTTGTTAGCCATTTCGCTACCAGGACCGAGTCCCCATCGAAGTTCAGCATGACTTTGGAAAAGCTCTTTACCGACACCACTGCCTTGATTTTTAATGTCAGCAATATTATCATTTGCTGCATACTTTTCTACATTTTTTGTTTTCGGCGCACTGCTCGTACCGCTTCCTGCCTCTCCTTCGTTCCTCAGTAAAATTCTTATTTGCTTCGCTAACCGTCTGTTTCTTGGACTTCTCCGCTTCTTCGTTATTATCTGTTTAGTTTAGCTCGGTCAAAGTTTTGGCACGGTTGAGTAATGTAAATGTAAGGCGATGTGTAGGTTTATTAGTATAATATAATGATATGGTAATAATAATAACAGGTAAATGCTTGATTACTGTGGCTGCTGACGACTGTTCGATGCTTCCCAATACGACTCCACAACTTTTCGAATGTGTCTTCTTGATGGCATTACACAAACATCGGCCTCTACTGCAGTGACTATATACGACGACTCTTAACAGGACACTGCCAACCGACGACGATCGAAGTAAGGGGTTGCCACGCAGTGCCTTGTTACTAAAAGATATACTAAAATGTATTATAATGTAAAATACTAGAGTACGAAAGTATTACAAAAAAAAAAATTGGTCGTGCAATAACTGTGGTACAATTACAAATAAAAATGAAATCTAATATAAATTGGTGCTATTAAGTATACGTAGCAACAGCCGCATCCACCACGGCTAGCGCAGTCGTTAATACTCATGTTGCTGCCAATATCAGTTCTTTAATCATCAGACCACTAGTTCTATTAGTGCCGACGTTAAGCAAACAAGCACTAGATATCTTCTGGAAACAAAGATAAAGACAAAGCCACAATTCCCCCTCGAAGTTTCTTCACTGATGCTAATGCTCATAATAAAGTTAAAAAAATGAACCCTTCCAAATAAAAGCCGTTAGAATTGTTATCAATTTAGATGACTTAAGAACATACTAAAAAAATTGTAAGATGGCCCTAAAGACACCTCAATCAGGAAAAGACCAATACACAATCAATAACTGGAAATTTGAATTCGTTAACATACTATTCTAATTAAAAATCTTAAAAATCTATATGAAACTCAGACAATCAGTTTAACAATCGTAAAGGTTTACAAACTACTAGGCAAATATATTATAGATTGGACATTCGAAAATCGGCAAAGCTACAATTTTAATACTGCAAGCATTGAAAAGTGTCACAAATTCTTAGCAACAACAAATTGAAAGGAGATTTACGAAACTATGTATATTGAAAATAAAATAACTATCTAGCATATTAAAGAAAAAGCATGTAAAGTAAAGTTGCATTTAAACAGACACTACATTTAATTAGGCAATCTCTACATTTTTATTTGATACGACTGACAAATACTGACAAATCAGTTCAGATATGGAAATAACTAAAACTAAAATTGTCATAATAAACCAAGTGACAAATCTTAACGGAACAGAGAATAATAAAAGCAATTGGAACAGATACGGCAAACTTAAAATGTGTCTTAATAGTGCACAGCGATTTTCCCATTCCATGTTTTATGTTCGTAAAATATTTCCCAAACTTATTGTGGAGATCTGTTCTAAACAAATAGATTTACATTATATGCAGAACCCATTTCAACCAACAATTTTTATAGAACAAAATTTAGATTAGCAGATGACGCACCAGTCTATATAAAAATTACCGCATACTCCATTTTCAAAAAAAAATAATCGAAGCAAATCGACAAAGTATAGAAACATGATGTAATAGAACAATCCGTATTGCGGATACAATAATCTACTGCTGTAGTAGCAAAAAAGAGTTTACCAGGTAGGTCACAGAAGAGATGGGTTATGGTAGTATTTAAACCACAAATAAGAAACTCATTACACATCATTTCCCCGTTTAGACGACATATTTCACCAATTAGGCAGATTGAAATATTTTTCATTAAACAGAATTACATAGAAATTCAAGAGACTAAACATCCTTTTCAACCGATAACGAAACAAACAAGTTCAAAAGATTACCCTATAATCTTAAAGAATAGCACCAAACTTCTCAATTTATTTTTTACATGGGTGAGCTTGTTGCCATTGGATGTTTCGAAAAACTCAGGTTCTATCTGCATGTAGGAAGCATAATCTTAAATTGCATCCCTACAAGTGTTCATTTTTTGAAAATTTAGTCATTTATTTTGGTCCGGTACGGATAAGGGCATTTTGCCTGACGAATTCAAAATAACGCAAATCCCAGGACAGCTGATGAGATTTCATGAATTGTTGCATTCTGGAATTACTACAGAACATTTCTTTCAAACTTTGCAGAGCATTCAGTAAAACTCACAAGTTTTACCAAATAAGAACGTTCCATTTATTTGGACACCGGAATGTGATGCAGCATTGCACTTACATATCCCACAAATTTTGTAATACCCCGACTTCGATAAAACTTAATGTCTTACGAGTGACACTTGTGGGAGTGATTTTAACGCATTACTTAATCAGGATTATGGTAAAATGCAATTACCAATAGTAATCGTCGGTTCATGGACGGTGATTTGTGCTGACAAATTATGACTGTCAGTTTTTCTTTTATTCTTGTCTTCTTGCTTTACCATTTACCTATTTGCTACGAAAAACCCATATTTTATATTAATAAGATTGAGATTGAATTGTGAAAACACGATTTTGTTATAGAGTTTATTGCAGGAAAAACAAACTGTGCTGCGGATGCACTTACCCCCATAGATATAAAAGATTTTAAATATATGTATAACCAACAAGGGAAACAAAGTACTTATCATAATCAAAATATATAAAATATAAAATTCGCAAGGCTAAAAATACCATATCACTTGACACAATAGAAAAGAAACATAACTTTTAACAAATACGTAAAATCTTAGATATCCCAAGATAAATTCTAATAAAATAATGTTTCAATACAACTCCTCTACAGTTTTAATTATTGTCTGTCTGAACTAGGATTTGGTACACTATGATTGACTATGATATTCTATCTAAAACAAACCAATTTATAAAATAGACGCATATGCACAAAAAGTTTAAGTTTAAGTTTAAGCTTATTTTACATGTGGCACAAGTAATGTGGTCAATCAAATTAAGAATTTATCAAAATCAGTTGATGTATAGTTACGATGGTGTTTTTAGTTTCCTAACTCCATCTGTCTCATAAAATCTACTATCATTTTGAAAGGTATTTGAATTTTGTCATTGTTTTTTTTTTTTTTTATTTAGTCTAATAGGATTATATTGTTTTTGCATGTAAATGTAAGTCTCAGTTCTAACTTAGTGCTTATCAACACCTGGGAAAATCACTTTGCTGGTTGTTTGGTTATGCAGCACTACATCTCATTCCGGCTGCTCCCTCTTATTATTTAGAATATAAAAGATTGGTAAATTAATATAAAAAGTGCTCCCGAGCCAGTAGGAACTTTGATGATTCATCACCAACAGCACAAGATAAACAATGCATCCACTAAAACAATTTGCTTTTACCGTCTGGTTAGACCTTATCACAGCTTTTGCCACTGTAGGTGCTTACATGACATCGGACTGCCTCAAAACAAAAAAGGAGCCTGCGTTCTGCCTTTATTGCAAAGGCAACCACGCTGCTTTCTACAAAGGATGCAAAGAATATAAAATAGCAAAGTCGTTGTACACACCCAAACCCCGCAGCCCCACCTTCGATCCCATCGCTCAATCCACCGGTCCAGGAGCAGCCACCACTAACCCTAACCTAAGCTGCACCTCAGATTCCCCACCCACAAACTGAATTTCCCAAAGTCTGTCCACTTGAAGCCATGGCAGCAAGAATAGAGTCCATGATAAAAAAAATGATGTAGAAACTCTTCAGCCAGTTGACGCATGTGCTTACCCCTATCATTATTAAGGAATGCAAGTAAATCTCAACATTGCAGTCTGGAATGCAAACGGCCTATGCAACAGTAGGCCAGAAGTCAACAATCCGAAAGGACAAGCACAGATGCGTCCAGCATAGGCGACTTAACTGCCACTCGACTGGCGGGCTCACTTACTATCCTTCAGACCCGCGGAAGCTCCCCGGCACCCTCGACTTCGCCATTTCCAACAGCATTGACTCGACCAAAATTGTCTCAAATCTGCTCTCCGATCATAGTGCAGTCATGCTACATTTTGACACCCCCATTGTTAGGAAGCAAGTATACAGGCGTCTTTGGAGGGAAGCCACTGACCCCGTAAAATACACACAGTGGCTTCATAACCATATTGATTCATTTCTGGTACTGAACTCCGCCGATGACGTCGACAGAGCAGTCGAGCTCCTCACCAGCGAAATACGCAACGCTGCCGCAGCTGCCTCACCCAAAATCACAGCCTCTCTAAAAACCCCCCTCCTGAGAACTGTACCTGTGGACCACAGAAGTGGCTGCCCTAGTCTTCGAGAAGAGGAGGCTCCGACGTGTCTCAACTCCAGGAAAAAAACATCTTGAAAAGGGCCACAAAACAGCACAAATCCTACAATCGCTTAGGAGAAGTGCGCTTGACAACTTCCTGGAAAACCTCGAACCAGGAGATCCCCACCACAATCTCTATCAAGTCACACATCCGGAGGCCCATGGCTAGAGCAACCATCGTTCAAGATGCGAGCGGTTCCTGGTGCCGCACCGATACAGAGAAAGGCGAAGCCTTCGCAGCACTCCTGCATAACGCTTTCACACCCTTCCAGCGTTGTTCCCCCCAAGAGGCAGAGAGTATCGAGAGGACCCTCGTCCTCCCAGGAACCCACAGCAAGCTGACACCACCGGGCCAAGAAGACGAAATCGAAGAAATCGAATTGAAGAAATCAAAACCATAAAGATTAGTAAGTCACCAGGCCCCGACCTTATTGACCCTATGGTCTTTAAAATGCTTCCCGAAACTTGCATTCAGTTGCTAAGCAAAATCTACAACAAATGCTTTCAAATCGGGCACTTTCCCACGCCCTGGAGAAGTCATAGTAATCCTAAATCCTGGCAAACCTGAAGCTACTCTCGCCTCATACCGCCTGATTAGTTTACTGGCTGTGTTCTTCAAAATACTCGAATGAGTATTTTTGCGTATGGTACTGTCGGTATTGGACGAGGCTGGTTTTATCCTTGACAACTAGCTTGGCTTCAGACGCTACCACGGAACCCCAGAAGAGTGCCACAGGATAGTGGATCATATACTGCAAGCCTTTGAGGAGAAAAAATACTGCTACGCAGTCATGTTTAATGTCAAGCAAGCCTTCGACAGGGTCAGGCATCCAGTCATCAAACACAAATTTAAGATCAGCCTTCCTTCAGCGTTCTACGCCCTGCTGGAGTCTTATCTTGACAACAGGCAGTTTTATGTAAAGTGGGGCGAAGCCAAATAGATCAGTTAAACCTGATATCCACCAAGGCAGTGTCTTAGGACCACTGCTCTACACCATTTACACAGCGGACATGCCTATCATTGGGAACAGCAGACTCCTACCACCTACGCTGATGACACAGCTATCCTAACAACAGGAAACTCGCCTCAGGTAGCCGCTGCTGTTGTGCAATGTGAGCTGGACGCGCCAGATACCTGGCTCAACCGTTGGAACATAGCCATCAAAACCGAGAAGTCCACACAACCCACCTTCTTGTTGAGAAAGGGCAACTGCCCGCCTGTACCTCTCGGCGGCTTTGTCTTTCCAGATAACCCAACTCAACAGTAAAGTGGACCCTCGGTTAACGAATGCCTCGCATAACGAACATTTCGCATAACGAACAAAATTTTAAAGACATAATAGTTTCGCTTAACGAACGAATTTTCGTATAACGAACAAACGATTAGGGAGAACTACCGATTTCCGTGAAAAAATTGTTTCTTTCTTTTTCGTAATTTCACTTGTGCTCATACACTTAACAGAACGTGTTAAAAGATATGCAGTATTTTGCATTTTAATATGTTAAAAAATGTTATTAAAACTACAAAGAAGACTGAAAAAAAATCCGCAGTATAAAAGATAAAAAATAACATTACAAATGGAGCATAAAATTATTAAAAAATATAGGAAAGGTGTTGGCGTATCTGATCTGGGACGTGCACTCAAACTATCTAAATCAATGATTTTTAAGAACAAGGATCAAATTTTGGACGTAAATGCGCAACCGACTTCTTTAATGATATTGCTGTATCGCATTTTTAACAAATTTTGAACTTTCGCCAAAAACAAACGACACTAATGAAGGACTAGAACTAAACAATATTTTTAAATTTAAGTTTGTTTATTTCAATTTAGATCTTCTCCTTCTGTCCTATATTCATTAATTAATAATCTAAATAGTATAGTTTATTAAAGTCAAAATTGAAAAGTTTGACTACTAAATTTTGTTTGACGTGGAATACATTCATTGATTTTACATGCATCCATCTATGGGACACCGCAAGAGTGCAAGAGTGTAATATAAACCCCTCCGGTATACTAGCGACGCGCATATCTACCCCGAAAACGCAATTAGACACAGCAAGCTCGGTGTCCCGTGGGTGCACAAGAAAATCGCTAAAATCAGCTATAGCTACACTGCCAGAATGCACAACAACATTAACAATCTGGCCCTGAACTTGATGGACAACAGCAAAGCGACGAGACACCTACAGAGGATCCACTCGCTCGACCTTCCCTGGGACCTAGGTTTAAATAGAACCTCTTACGATCACAACCATCACACAAAACCCCTAGTATACTTATATGTAAAACCTAACTCGCCCTATATGTAAAAATTTCCAGTCAAGTGTTATCCACAAAATTTAACAATTGCCTCGCAAGGGCAGATTTTAAAAAAACATACACCATGTCACAAAAAAAAAAAACTATATTCAGTTTCGTCTCCTTCGAATTGCATTGCATTCCACTTTGTTTGTACGTCTTTCCCTCAAGCTTACAGAGAGTTGCGTTTTATTGCGTGCATCCATGTTTTAGTTTTTCGGCGACTTCTTGGGCTGCGTTTTTTTTCTAGCTTGTTAAACATAGATATTGCTTTGCTACTGTGTCTTTCGCTAGCTCTTGTACACTGGAATGTAATAGCCCGAGTAGCTGTCTAGTCTTCACTCATTTTGGATACGAGTGTTGTATATAACTTTTCGCGTAATACATCCAGCAGTCAACGTGATGAGTAGTAATTATACCCTCTTGTCGTATCGAATTTTGCTAAACATTGTCGTGTCGCGGTAGCATAAATCGAATGCTCTACAGTTAATAATCCTGTCGAAATGCTGTATGACCGTAGATTGTAGTATAAAGAAAATTAAAGTTAAAAACAAAAAAAGGATAGTTTTTTAAATGTTATCAAAAAAGCTTGGTAACTGAACATTAGTGACCCCGACGTGATTACTCTTTCATTATTGATTAGAAATCACTTAATAAAAACTAAATCTTAAAACATAAATTTCGGAAAAACATTGCAACATACAAAATTTATGTGATTTATTTCTGTGCATATTCGTTGTTGGCATTTGTCCCTCTTATACGCCGTTGCCTTCGTCTGTCATTCCGTTTTGCTTGTGCGGCTCTCTAGCAAAATTAGAGAGAGGTACGACTTTTCGGGTGCTGCGTTTTAGTTGCGCTGATTATCAAACTTCTTGCGCTCAGCTTTGGCAAGATAATCACGTGCGCAAGTTAAACGCAGATTACGTTTTGTTGCTCTGATTATCAATAGTTCTCGCGAGCTGGAGTGCCATAACCTTATTTGCAAATCGTCTCTTTCTACGCTAGGATTTATCAGTCCATTTCCTTTGCACTATATTTCGCTGCTTTTCGTCTTGTGCGCAGATTCTTAGTTTGCTCTTTTTGGCGTTTGAGCTCATCTCCTGAAAATTAAAGAAAAATAGACTAATCGTGCGTTATCGCTAATTACGTGCTTGCAAATATTCAGCTCAACATCTTGGCTTCGTTCGCTTAAAATTGAGTGCGTTAATGTATAGTGAGCTAACATTACGCAGCACAACATCAACAGGTGACTGCAGAAAAAGAGTTTCAAGGAAGGCTGGAGTATTGCCTTCATAAGGCCAAGGCACTTTTACCTAAGGCACAGGAGATGGAAAAAACCTTCACTCCCCAGCGCATTGCCTCTATGTCAGCCGTAGAGCTGGACCTCCGTTTGCAGAGCTCGGAAAAAATGCAGCAGTCCTTTGATTCCGTGCATGAGGACATTGAAGGGTGTGTCTCTGTCGAAATACAAGGCCCCTTATCAAATATCTTTGAGGAGGTCATATTGATCGCGATTGATTGGGATTCGGAAGAAACTACTCCCAGTGACCAAATCCCAGGCTGTGCAAGCATCTTAAGCTTCCTGAAGGCAGGTACTTGAGGTTTGGGAACGTGGAGCACGCGTCCTCTCTTTACACAAGTAGAGTGTCGGCTGATAGTGGGAAAATAGAAAATCCTCACAAGAGAATCTTCCTGACAGCCACTGAGTCTAGGCTTCATTGTGAACATTGCAATGACACAACACACTCCGTCCCTTTCTGTCAGCAATTTATGAGTTTATCGGCATTTTGCCGACTAAAGAGATCCAAGGAGCTGGCGCTGTGCATCAAGTGCTCGATGAAATTTCATCGTGTTCGAGTTTGCAGATTTTCAGCATGTCAATCGTGTCCGAAGCGTTCGCTGCTGCGATCGGAAGTGCAGAGCTGAAGTTGGACGGTTTTATGGTAACGCTTTCACTGCGATCCTGCACCTCAGAATACGGCACAACATTATCGGCGTTGGTGGCTTCCACGATAACTGGAATCCCAAAACTGGAAAATCCCAAAAATTATAAGGTTGGCAGACCCAGAGTCCCATTGCCCTTCAAAAAATTGATATGCTGATTGGGACGGACCAAATCCGGTTGTGGGTGGTTGTTAGAGGGGGATCTGCTCCTGCACGACCTACCGTGCGTAGCTACAATGCGTCATTTCCGAGAACTCTGAACCTGGACAATCCCTAGATGGCAGTATTCGGAGGTTCTGGGAGATTAAAAACATTCCTGAGTTTTCCCCCAAATATTCAAGGGTGGAAAGGGAGTGCGCGAAGCATTTTATAGCCCACATGACTCAAACAACAACTATTGCGTATTCTGTACGCCTCCCTTGTGTAGGAGGCAGCCTCGATAGGCTAGGGGAGTCCAACAGTCAAGTCCATCACCGTTTTCTCAATCTGAAAAAAAAGCTGGAACGCCAACCAGAACTAAAAACCATTCACGAGTGTTTAAAATTAAATCATTTGTCACTCGTAGACAGAGCTTCGGCTCGACTCTGTAAATCCTTTCTGCCACATCACTGCGTGCTTAAAGCTCCTTCACTAAGCTCAGGGTTGTTTTTAACGGATCTGCAGTTCCCTCATATGGAAATTCATTAAATAATATACTGTTGACAGGTCCAACAATTCAACCGCACGTTTCCCGTGCAACATCTGCAAGATGTATAGATGCGTACGGTGTTCGAATAATGCTGCCGTCTTAAGTGAGCTACCTGACTCAGAAAAGGAGTCCTTTTTTCAATTTGATAATGGAAACGACATCACAAAGACACTCGGATTGGCTTGGGATCCCGCTGCTGATAAGCTTATGATCTCGTTTTCACCCATGGCGTGTGTCTTGAAACCCACCAAGCGCTCCGTGTTGTCAGCCATTGCTAGGTTGTACGATCTGCTTAGGTTGCTGAACCAGTTGTAACAAGTGCTAAAATTCTGCTGCAGCAGCTATGGATGGAGAAGCTAAACTGGGACGAAAGTTTACCTGCTTCCTTGGCCACCCAACGGCTGAACTTCTCAGCTGAAATAAACCGAACGCAGCAAATCAAATTTCCCATGCTGGTTAGACACCCAAGAAACGTTATTAAGGTACATGATTTCTGCGACGCCAGTACCAGCGCATATGGCGGATGTATTAATGCAGTATTCATCGTTCAAAGGCAAGGACATGTGAACATGCTGTGTTCCAAGTCTCGGGAAGCTCCGTTAAAAATATTATCTGTGCCTTAGCTGGAGTTATGCACCGCTTTCTTGATGTTCCAGCTGATTCGTGAGGTGAAAAAATGAAACTTTTTGATTGCCCTTTCTTCTGTTAATCAGATTCGTCCGTGACGTTATCCTGGATAAGAGAGGAGCCTGCACGACTGCAAGTATTTGTCGCTAACAGAGTTGCTGCCATGCAAGACCTAACAGACGAAATGGATTGACGGTATGTTCCGACTGCACACAACCCGGCTAACGTTCTTTCACGGGGGTGCTGCCCCAGCTAACTGCTGCATGCATTGGCGTGGTCCAGCGGCCCTAAGTTTTTAAATTTCAGCCAGGATCATTGACCTTAACCTTGCGGGTCCATCAATCCTCTGCCAGAACTAAAAAGAGCCTTTGTAGCCGTTGCTAAGCCAATTTCCGATGTCGTTCTTCGCTGCAAATTTGTGAACTCCTAGGAAAAGCTTACTCATATCTTTGCCTATGTGTATAAGTTCAGAAAAGGCATAAGGCATCCTGGGCTCACACTCAACCACATTCAATAGGGAAAGCAGTTGATAATGCGAAGTATCCGAATGATTCACCTTGCTGCCTTGATTCCATTCTTAGATAAAAATTGAATTATGCCCGTTGGTGGACGCCTTCAAAATGCAGGACAAGACTTTAATGCGCAGCATCCCATCATATTGCCAAGGACTCATCCAGTCACGTGCACCAATTATAAATCGCTACCACTGGAAAAACCTACAAACTGGTCCTCAATGCTTGCTGGCAACCATTCGAATGCAGTATTGGCCAATTGGAGGACGCAAGACAGTGGCGACGGTGGTCAGAAAGTGTGTCCGTTGTTTTCATGCTAAGCCTAAACTAGCGAAACACATAATGGCTGATGTGTTGCGAGTAGAAGCAACACATACATTGACTTGATTTTTGTGGACCCTTCTTCTATAAGATTTAATTTCTTAATAAAGGCTCCATCAAAACGTATGTTTGCGTATTTATATGCTTCGCTGCAAAGGCTGCACACCTGGAGCTTGTACAGGACCTATCCACCTAAGCTTTCTTGGCCGCGTTGAAGCGTTTCATATCGACAATTGAGAAGCCTGCTAGAATATGGTCGGATAATGCCATTAATTTTGTTGGCGCCAAAAATGAGCTAAATGAACTGAAGCGTTTACTTGAAAGTGGTTACCATCAAACTTCTGTGGACCAGTTTTGTAAATCCGACGACATTGAGTCGAAGGTTATACCGCCTCGGTCTCCGTATTTTGGGGGGCTCTGGGAAGCCGCTATGAAGACTGCTAAGCACCATTTTTATCGAGCCGTGGGTCTTTCGATTCTTACTCTTGACGATTTACGAACTCTAATTTGCCATATAACCGCAGTCATAAACTCAAGACCATTGATGCCATTGTCGGAACATCCCGACGTACTAGGTGCTCTAACTCCAGCCCTAGGCACAGCACCCATAGAAATGTTTACCGAATCCGATGTCAGCAACATAAACTACAATCGGCTAGATCGTTGGCAGCGTGTGACGTATTTCCAGCAAATGTTTTGGAGACGCTGGAAGGAGGAATACCTCACGCTGTTGCAACAACGGTCTAAATGAACGCAGCCGCACCAGAACAAGTCCGTGAATGATGTTCTATTGATAAAAAATGAAAACCTCCCGGCCTTAAACTGGCCCTTGGCACGTGTGGTCGAGCTCATACTCGGCGAAGATCAGGTAGCCGGAGTAGCCGTGCTAAAAACAGCCTGTGGGATCATCCGAAGGGCTGTTCGAAAATTGTGCGTTCTACGCAAGCAGGACATTATTTGAAAGCCCGTGTCTTTCAAAAGGGGGAGGATGTTTGGTTACGTCGAAGAGGTGATACGGCGCTATCCCCCTACTTAGATTTAAGTTAGAATGAAGAGCTTATGCATTAGAGAGTGTACTTTCTATAGTTTTTAGTACATGTACTCACGCCTTCTGCGCGGGTGCATATAGAATTTAAGGCATCTTGTCGTATCGAATTACGCTAAATATTGTCGTATCGCGGTAGCATAAATCAAATGCACTATAGTTAATAATCGTGTCGAAATGCTGTATGATCAT
This sequence comes from Zaprionus lineosus, assembly GCA_035044505.1. NCBI lineage: Eukaryota > Metazoa > Arthropoda > Insecta > Diptera > Drosophilidae > Zaprionus > Zaprionus lineosus. The sequence continues at coordinate 93,843 of JAWNNX010000604.1, read as the reverse complement.
AGCTCGTAGTATAAAGAAAATTAAAGTTAAAAAAAATATAAAAATTATAGTTTTTTAACTGTTACCAAAAAGCTTGGTAACTGAACAGTCACCTTCTGCTAAAAATGAAATATTTGTGTTAGAAAATTTATAGCTTAAAATTTTGTAATTTATGTTAGTCATGTATCAAATCAACAAGGGTTGTGTAATAGTTTTTTTTTAATATGCAAATAAACACGACACAACAGTAGTTAATGAATTCTAAATGGGTTTATTCGAGTGTGTGTGGATTGCTATAACGGTTTTCTACAAAAGAACCACTCCGAGGTCAAAGTAATATTATCTTTATCCAGGCAAGCTTTAAACGTGCGACATTGCCGTTATTTGTTTATTTTTATGGATATAAAACTATCATGGACAATTTACCAACCGACAGTTCATTCCACTTTCGTATGCGGTTGGTCTTCTGCAGCCAAGTTTAAGGTGTTTTTCAAATAAGGTGATTTCTGCGACTGATTCATTGACGTCATTTAAGCAAAACTAAAAACAAAGTTGTAACTTAATTTTATTAATATTATTTATCAATGATTGGTGCATGTTTACAATTTTAATATAAAGTTTAACATATTAAAATGAATTTTTATTATCATGTATTTATTTATGAATACACCCTTTTAAAATTCTCACATATATAAGTTTCAGGGAGAATCAAAAAATTTATTACTACCAAATTAGTAAATAGTTATATCAATTTTATTTAAAGAAAATTTGATTTTTCCACAGAATTTTGGGATCCGCTGCTTTGATTAGACCAAGAGTTATTGGGTGGGCAGCCATTCTGTAATGTTAACATAATAAGGATAAGTGTTTATAAATAAAGTTTCATATTAAAAGACTTACCTGATCGTTAGCAGAGTTATCGCTCTTGTTCATACCACCAGAGCCTGACATGTTCGGATTGTTCGATCCTTTACGTCCAGTGTTATTGATATTACCAGAATTTGAATGTCCGCCATTTTGAGCCATCCATGATAAAAAATTGCCTCCCTGAGAAGTAACTGAAAGAGTTGTTTGTTTGAAACAATGATAGTGTATAGAAAGCTTGCCTGCTGATCCTGGTTTTGATTTTGCAGCTGATTGCCAAGAAGGCTCCACTGATTCAACGCAGCAGCAACCAAAGCAGGGTTCATCGGCAATGAGTTTAAATTAAGTCCGACGCCTAAAGGGTTGTTCATGTTTTGCCCTTGATTTGAAGAGTTAGATCCTTGAGAATTAATGCCTAATGCTTGAAGGTTAGGCATGTCCAAATGTCCCCTGTTCATCCAACCGCCATTGCCTACGTTGCTATTGTGTGGTTGGTTCATGACATGAAAATTATTTTGTCTATTGTAGGGACCATCTTGTCGGTTAATATTCCCTCCACTATTATGATTATTACTATTTGTGTAACCCCCACCCAAACTTCCACCCATTCCGTAGCCACCATTGCCAATGTTGCTGTGATTATTGCCGATTGCAGTGTTATCACCTCCATGTGAATTGTGTTGATTATTACCTCTGTGATGTCCGCTTCGGCCTGAGTTCATGTGGTTTCCTTGGGGATGATACGAATGCATGCCAAAATTATTTCCGGAATTATAGTTGTAGTTTTGTCCTTGGTGTCCTCGGTTCTGCTCAGCCTTGGGAGCAGCATTTGAAACGTGCACGGAAACTCCTTTAACAATTTAAGACTTTAATTAATTACATAAATCATATTTATAATTGATTATCTATTACCTTTAATTATGTGATCCTCACCACAGAGAGACTGAGCTACGTCTGGATCAAGAAACGTAACAAAACTGAACGCACGAAACGGGCGAGGTATAAAAACATCGGTGACTTCACCAAACTTAGAAAAATACTCGCGTAAATCGTCAGAATTTATATCCTCAGTGCACCTACCAACAAATACTTTGCATGGTACTTGATGACCCATGCCCTGAATTTAAAAAAAAATCATTTAAAAAAATTATATTTTTAATTTAAATGCTTGGATAAAATTACCTTTGAATTCGGAACCTTAACTTCGCACCATCGGCCATCAATAAGATGTCGATTGGAAAGAACACGCATTTGTGCTTCATATGAGCCAAATCGAACAAATCCAAATCCCTTTGACTGTCCAGACTTAACATCTTTTTTAATCTGTGCCATTAGCACTTCACCGTAACTTTCAAAATATTCCCGTAAGCTTTCTTCCGTAGTTTTCCAAGCAAGTCCCAAAACAATAAGGTCAGTGCATCGCAAACGTGTCTCAATGCGTTTAGTTTTTGCTGTTGAATTTTCCAAGTTATCGTCGCTCTTACGTTTATTCTCTATGGGAGGCAATATTGGGCAATAAGGACTGTCGTTCTGTTCGGTAGGTCTTCTAAAATATCCTATACCTTTAGGAAATACGCAAAAGTACGTATATTCACTCCAATCGGAATCGGCGCCTGGTGGAAAAAGTCTTCCTTCGTTAGAACGAACGCCTCGAACAGCTTTAGTATCTGTATTTCTGTATTTTAGACCACAAGAGCCTGGAAATTGTCCTTGGAGAGTAGATAAAAGTAAAGTACCATCTTCTTCAGCGGGCAGCTCAATAGGTTCATCTCCCTCTTCTTCGCATACTTGGACGAACTCCATTTTTGAGCTTTTTTGAATTTCTAAAATTTATTTGTAATTTAATTATCTTCATATTTAAAAAAAATTTATAATTACACCATTCAATCAACTAAAATACTATCATTAGTCAGCAAAACCCCATATATTTCAATTTCAACTAATAATTCACTCACTCAAGGTAAAAATGTTCACACAATGTTTTCAGATTAAATATTCGATTTGCAATGAAATTAACTTAAACTTAAAAATTAATAAATTTAAATATGATTTATAAAATGAAAACTTAACTTAATACGTATATATGTATATACATATTATTACTATATATTTTTATATCTTTATACTAGTGCATAACATATTTTCGATACTATATATAGCAATATCACTTTAATTTATGGCATATAGCTAATTTTAACGTCACATTTTATTGTTAATAATATGATTTTGAAACCTATTATGAAATTTTTTATATTATATATTTTGAGATGTTTCATGTTTTGTAATAATAACATTGAGACTAATGTATCTATTTATTGGAACTCATTAAGGTAAATTAAATAAATAAAACAAAAGTAATTTTTGCCAGAACTAAACAATTTGTTTGTTATAAATATACAGTGAATAATTCTTTTAAACTAAATTTACTAATACACGCATACTATTACAATTTTTATACACGTTCCGAACTAAATATAAATTAAATGAATATTAATTTGCTTTAAAGCTCTTTATTTAAATCATATATTAAAAACAACAATACCAAAGTAGCTATTTTCCAAATATGTTATTTATTTCTTAGTGACGAAAATAATTTACAATATAAAAACGTCATTTAAAAACAGCTTTGTAGGAATTTTTAGTTTTACTACTTGCATGCATGCAACTACGATTTTAAAATCTTTCAAAATCATCAAAAGGTTAATAAAAATTGATTATATGATTTCTTTTTAATTGAAAAAACTTTTTAGCTCTTCAATAAAAAGAAATTAAATAAATGAACAACTAAATACCGCTCAATGTATTTCATTGATTTTTCAACCTCTGAATTTTCATGGCCCATATTGTAGCATAACTTGTTTATGTTGTACAGAACGTAAGCTAATAGTAATTGCTTTTGTTTGTGTTTTAATTGTGATTTGCAATACTATTAAGAATGTATAAAAACAATTTTACTTCTAAAAGTTCATTAACTTAATTTGGATTTAATACTTCAGTAAACTTATTTCACCCGCTAAGAGTATAAGACATTCTTGTTAAACGTAACTTGAATATCATGTAAGTAAAAATAAGATTTGGCTTATCTTTAAACTATAATTTTACAACACTCAATCTTAATAATTTATTTAAAAACGGTTTATATATGTTTATTGTAATAAAAACCATACAAATGGAAATTGATGTTTAATAATTGTTTTACGATTGCTTAATTGTGTGCTATTATTAATGCATTGTTGATATAAACGTTTGTATGTATGTATACTTAAGCAGTAAAATCCAAATTGTCATTTTAAATAATGTTTATGCATTATTAATGTGCCAAGAAAATAAATCCAATTTATACGAAAAACTGTACGACAGCATATCTATACATACATATTTGCTATATGCACGCATGGCCCAAAAAAGTACATACGTATACATACTAAACATTCATTAGTTAGCTCTCCTAAATGGTTATACAACAATTCTTACTCTATAAAAAATAGGTTAGTTGGTAACAATACAGATGAAGTGTTTTTAATAAATGTATGTATGTATGTTTTCTTGAACAGCTCACACACGTAATAATTTAGGTTGTATATTTCCTCTTTTAAGCTCGCTCTCACAAGATTCACACACAGTCAGAACCAAATATCGAAGTTACTTTTCACGCTCGATTCTCGACACAACACACGCTAGGTCAATATGCACATCCACTTTTAAAAGTGCGTAATAAATACAAAGAATATTTACAATTTCTCTTGCAATAAATTTGTTTTCGTAAAATACACCATATTTCCTTGAGCAATTTAAATATTAAGTTCTGAGTATGTATTATTTGGAGATGGTATATAAAATAAATGTTAAAAATGTTATCGATAAGGATAATTATCAGTTTAGTTTGATTCTACTTCCGTGAGTAGTAAACCTATTCACTTGATACTTATGTAATGGTGGCTGAAAAGTATTCACTTTCTTTATTTTCCAAGATTGAATGTCGTTTGCACGACTTATATATGACTACAAATTTTTTTTCGATGTTTTCTCATTTAATTTTTGGCACATTTATTTTTTTTAATAATATAAGATAAGATATAAGATATAATCTTTTATTATTAATTTGAATACTCGTGTTAAAGACCACAGTATAACAAACAGGCCCGCAAGTGAGGTATTCATATTTGAAAGTCAACGACGGGTTGCCTACCCGCGGCTTGGATCACAAGGAGAGGATGTTACCAATCACTTGGTGACCCAGACGTGATTTCTTTATTTTCTGTAATTGATTGAAGATAACGAAACAAAATTTAAATATATTAATTTATTCGCAAATCTTCGCCTTGTCCTTTAGATAGTGCATTTGTTTTGCACAATATTCCGTTTCGTTTATCTTGTGCGGCTACTTCTTATATCGTGTTTTTTTGTTTCATCGATGTGTCCATCATTCAAGCTCTGAGAAAGAAACTAATTATCGCGCGTTATTGCTCATGACACTTAGATGCTCATGGTTAATGAACTTTATATCAACCAGTATCTTGCACGTCGTTTTTGTAAGCGAGCAGTAATCATTTATAGTAAGCTTAGATTATGCAAAAAGCTTACCCTCAACAAATGGCAACCAAAGGATAATTTCAAGGAAGGCTGAAGTGTTACCAACAAAAAGGCCTAGGCGCTTTTAACAAAGGAAATGGAAAAGAGAATAACTCCCCAGCGCCTTGCCTATATGTCAGATGTGGAGCTGGTCCTGCGTTTGCAGGCACTGAATAAAATGCAGCTGTGCTTTGACTCCGTGGATGACGATATCGAAGGACGGTGTCCCCGCTTCATTGGCCATGAGTTGACTAAGGTAGTCTCGCGTACCAGAGTTTATGCTTTCGGAATTCAGCTCCGGGTGCAAGGAGTACGCGAACTTTCACACGGTATTTAAGTCCGGAGTTGTCGAACATTAACATTATGTGCTGGAGCTGGATTAAAACCGGTGGTTATATAATAAAAACTTATTTTCCAATTCCAAAGAGGAGAAATTCTTCTATACAATTAGCAGATGCAGAGTTGAATCGCCTCCAAAAAATTGTCTTGCTTATTAGGGTTGAACTCTTTATTGAATTACTATGTGTGTGTCCAATTCGATTGTCTGCTGGGTTACCCATTCTCCAGAAGATTCGTCTCGGATGAGTGGCTGCTGGAGGGGGCGCTGCTCCTGCAAGACCTGCCATTCCTGTCGCCATTGCATTGTCCCCGAAAAGGCTAAACCTAGACACTTCTTAGACTGAAGCGTTCGGAGCTTCTGGAATATCGAAAACAGCTCGGAGCATAGCCACAGTGCGAGGAGCATTTCAAGGCCAACGTTTTTCAAACAACAACTGTTTATTCTATCTGCTGGCCTTTAAACGGCAGCCTCGGTAAGGTAGGGGAGTCCTATTGTCAGGTCTCTAAGTTGAAACGCCAGCCAGAACTAAAGTATCAATATTCCGCCTTTATTTACGAGTACTAAAAATTAAATCACATATCGTTTTTAGACAGAGTCTCGGTCTGCAAATATTTCCTGCCACATCACTCATCAATTGTCAGAAGACGGAGAGGACGCAAACCCAATTGGTTCCCGAACAATGAAATGGGATTTCTACGTAGACGACCCTGTTACTGGAGGCGGGTCAATTCAAGACTTTCTGGAAATGACAGAACAAATCAAGTATCTGTTAAGTGACTTCATGTTGCGACAGTGGTAGTCGAAAAATGCTGCTGTTTTAAGCGAGTTACCAGTGTTTGGTTAATCATGGTTACAAGTAGAAAGTACAAAATACAAGAGAGCTTTCTGTTAAAAATAATAAGCCCCGAGATTGGTGCGGTATTAAAAAATCTGCATAATTAAAAGGTAGAAAACAAAGGCCAAAGGCATAGGAAAAGCTAAATGATCACAAAGATACTTTGCTATGAGGCTAATGTTTTGTTGTTATGTATTATTATTTGAATTATTTGCAAAATTTATATATGATTTATGTCTTAATATTACCGAGCCAATCTCGAGACTGTATTTGTAAAATTAACATTTCGCTGTTAAGCTATCACCCCTTATTGTATTTCGTATTCTCTGGTACATATGAAATGTACTAGAGAGTGTACTCTCTATAGTTTTTAGAACATGAACTCCCGCCTTCTGCGTGGGTGTATATGGTAATATAAGTTAAAGTTATAGTCTAATTATCTCTCTTCTGAATGTTGTTGTATCGCGGAAGTTAACATCGCCTGGATGCTCCGTACTTGAACATTGTCATATGGCTTAGGAAAGCATTTTAACACCAAAAAAGCTTGGTAGTCAAACATTGGTGACCTCGACTTGAGTTTCTCTTTGTGTTCAAATAGAGATCACTTAACTTAACTTATAGCAATACAAATATCGTAAAAGTATTGCAAGATACATTTTATTTCAAATCTTCACTTCTCCCGTGATTCCTTTCTGCCAGTCAACAGTGCATATTTGTTGTCTTCGTCTGGCATTCCGCTCTGGCTGTGAGTCTCTCCAGCAAACTCAAAGGGCGGTTGGTTTAATCGTGCTTTTTTTTTCATTTGTATCATTAACATGGACCTGCATGGTTTCCATTTTCTTTTTACATTAACAATGAACAGCGATCAAATTGGAATGCAGCAAATGACAGAGCAGGAAAAGTCTGGAATCAACGGGCGCCGCTAGACTGGAAGATGTTGGAAGCCCGTGTCTTCCAAAGGGGGAGGATGTTTGGTCACGCATTGGTAAGAAAGTCCCCAAAGGTATCGGTGAACTTGTACTTAGATTAAGACCTTGTATGTACAAATTAAATGTACTAGAGAATGCACTTTCTTTAGATTTTAGTACATGTACTCACGCCTCTTGTGTGATTATTAATGTTTTAATATTACCGAGCCCATCTCGAGGATTTATTTTTAACATTACCATTTCGCTGTTATGCTATCACCCACTTTTGTAGTTTAACACTCTGTGATTAAAACATTACCCATATGTAAATTATTAAAATAATTTTACATAACAACAAAACATTATTCTCATAGAAAAGGATCTGTGTCATCATTTACCTATTCCTGTGCCTTTGGCCTTTGTAATTTACCTTTTAATTATGCATATTTTTTTTTATTACCGAGCCAATCTTAGGGTTTATTATTTTTAACAGAGAGCCCGAGAGCTATCATCCACTCTTGTATTTGGTGCTCTGTGGTAAATAGAGATCACTCAACAAAAGCTTTATGTAGCATTATAAATGCCGTAAAAATATTGCAATAAATTTTTTTGTGCAGTACTCGACAATCGTCCCTCTCACGCGCTGTTGACTTTGTCTGGCATTCCGCTCTGCCTTTGCGCTAATATTCAAGATTAACATGCTGACTGGCCTTCAAGGGCAGAACAGATTGGAATACTGTAAAAGAAAATCTAAGGCACTATAGGAATAAGAACGGCAGATGAAAAAAGATTTCTCATCTCAAAGAAGAGCAGGAATGTCAGAAATTGAATTCGGACTAAGATTAGAATCGCTAAGCAAAATGGAAGACAAGTCGTCCTTTACCTAAAGTATAACCAAAGGGCGCGACTTAGATGCCCGTACAGAGTCAAAAAGGAAAGAATTTAAAGCATCGGTTCTGACAGTCTAGCAGAAGCTATGTAGGCTAAATCGTGGCAATTACCTATCTGACATGGTACCATATGGCCATTGCAACTTAACGACGACGCTTCCTGCATTCCGAAAAGACGACAACGCGCCAGTTTGAAAAGCACGTTGAATTGGAAGCGGTCGACATAAAGGATACGACACCAGTTACAGTTATTGAGAGTGTTTCGAATCTGGAGGCCAATGTGTCTGCGTTGAAAACAGTTTGTCTTGACAAAAAAAGTCAAATTTTATAAGTCGGAGCGATTTGGCTTTCGGCTTGTCTAGCAAACTTGCAATATCGGGTTGCGGAAGTAGAAAAGAAGCAGACCGATCGTCAAGTGGAGGGAGGGGATGTCAATGATAGGGCTGTATGCACAATTTGCAAATAAACAGCAAGTTGCTATCCTAAATTAGAGTGAGCTCAATAAACGAGTGGAGGAGCAATCAGTGGAGCGGCAGCAAAGTGCATTGGAGCTGACTAACATGCAGCAGCGTCTAATGAAAAGAGATTATGATATTGAGAAGCTAATTTAAACAAACACAGATCAAAATAACTTTCGATCGAAGGTACATGATCTTGAACAGCAGTCAGATGAAAGGTTCTGTAAAATGCTTGGCTTTTTTAAGGAATGTATTGTGGAACTGACAGGAGAGAATCGGAAGCTGCAGGATGCAGAATTGTCGGTGTTGGAGATGCGTCTTAAAATCAGGGAGAGCAAAGGGGAACAATTCAAGGTGCAGCGCAACAGAAACTGCTGGCAATGCATAGTAAGATGATCAAGCAAAACGTCAAGGAAAATCAGGATCGCTAGCTTAAGTCGTTTGTTTCCCGGCTACCTGCTACCTGTCTTGATAGCATTATCTGTTGTCATTCTCAAGCCACTTGGCTTTGCCCAGGCTTTCTTGGTCTTCCTGAGGCGTTTCATATAAACGCGTGGATTTTGTTTTTTTAAGGTAATTCATTTATTCGACAGGAATCGTTTAATATTTTGAGTTTAACCCAACGTGTAGTAAATAATACCGTGGATTTCAATTCTTTTCCTTATGGCTAGACTATAACTAGTCATTTACATATATATGTACATATAGTTGTTGGGTACATATATAGTTGGGAAGTGTTATTTATAGGGGATATTATAGTATTCGGGTAGGCAGGTCGCTGGGATGGATTCTTTTTAGTCGTCGGAGGGCTATGGGTTCGGCAAGTTGACTCGTCAAAAGGTTTGGGTGAATCGTAGGTCTGTCAGAATATCGGCTGCTGTGGTGGTTAATCTGTTCCTCCACTGGAACTAGCTCAAGGTCCCTTTCGATGACACGGTTAGTGAGAAACCAGGGGCGGCCAGATGCTGTCTGTTTATCTGGCTTCTTGACGCTGTTCCCCACAGGGGTATGGCGTATGACCAGGTCGGTGTTAAGACCGTCTTGATTAGCAGGGACTTTGTTGCCAATTGAAGCTTCTTAGATCTTAAGAGCCAGTCAAGATTCTTGAGCTTTTCCAATGACTTGGCTTTCACTGCTGTTATGTGGGCCCTTCAAATCAGCGCTCGGTCCAAGTGTACGCCGAGGTAACAATGGGATGCTTGGCAGCTAATGGCTTCTTCATTGAAGGGTGAAGCCTGCACAGTTTCTAAGCCGTAGGAAGAACGTGATGTAGGCCGATTTAGCACTTTTAATGGCTATATTCCACTTTGCTGCCTATCGCTCCATTTCATGCAGTCATTTCTGGACTGCGTTGGTGGCAGTTTAAAGGGAGGGATTGGTTGCAAGCATGGTAGTGTCATCGGCGTAGGTAGCCAGAGTCATTGTCACCAACTGGCGCTGGCATATCGGCGGTGTACAGGGTGTACAAGAATGGCCTAAGTTCACTTTCCTGGACAACCCTTGCACGGACCTGCTCCAGATTGGATCAAGCGCCAAGTACTGCAACCTCGAAGGGTTCAGGGAGAAGGTTTTTTCATTTTGTACATAAGTCCTTCTTGCCACACATTGTCAAAAGCTTGTTTGACGTATAGAAAGGTGCCAACAGTGTATCGCTTGTACTCGAATCCGTGAGTTATTTGTTTGACGAGGCGATGTACTTGCTTAGGGCAAGCATGAGACTTCCCGAAGCCGAATTGTTGTTGCGGTATGCGTCTTGCTAGTTGTGGCAATTTCATCAGCCGGAAGAGAAGCAATCGCTCAAAAACCTTAGAGAAGGTAATAGATAGGTTAATAGACTTATTAGGCGGTATGAGTCAATGTTTGTTGGTAGCTTTCCCGGCTTGGGAATCATGACTATACGCGCTTGTTTCCATTGCCTTGGAAAGTGTCCTAGCCTTAGACAAGCGTAAATTTTTACTGGGGCTAGGATTCCTTTGCGTGGCAAAGATTTCGTAGCTCGGTTATCTATGCCATCGTACCCAGGTGTGTTTTAGGTTGCAGTACGTTTAGTTGAAGCATCACTTCCTGAGGAGTGGTGTTTTTTATGTGACGATTCCGAGTAGTAGGGGTGTCTAAAAAGAGTAAAAGTGTTGTATAGGTGTGTGGCGAAAGCGTCCGCCTTTTCAGCATCAGTTTTTAGCCACCGGCCACTATGATTTTAAATGAGAGATTGAAATGGCGGCTGTCTCTTAATACCTCTTGTAATCTTCCAAATCAAGAAGCTGTTATTATTATTTGGTCCAATGCTCTCCAGTAGATTGTCTAGGTTGGCTTGTCTGTTTTTGGCTAGCAAACGGTGCAGTTTGTTTGTGACGCTGGAGTACTGCTGCTTAACGCCAAGGTCCTCTGTCTTGATAAATTTCCTTCTAAGTCGCCTTTTTAGAGTTAGTAGTTTCCTGGCCTCCAGGCATAATATTGGTGTCCCCTTTACGGTCGGGGGACCAGCTTGATGTGGGGCTGGCGTAGCTCGTCGTGCTGCATCTGAGATAATGGCAACGAAGTCATCTATGTATGCTTCTAGGTCGTAGTGGCAGTGGGTGCGCTGAGGTCTACAGCATCTTCAATGATCTGCTTGAAGGTCTCAATCTTCGCATGGGGTGGTAGCATTCGTTTGACCCCTTTAAATTCGTGAGCGTCTTCATCTACCTTAAAGAGGAGCGGCAGGTGTTCAGAAGAGAGTTCGGTGAGTACCTGAACCTTAATTTGTTGCTGTCTGAATTCTTTTGAGATACCGAAGTCAATGGCACTTGGCATGGCACTTGAACCTGCAGGCAGGCGGGCAGTATATCGAAGCAATATTGAAGCAGCCTCTGCTAGCAGTCAACTGAATCACTACTGCCTGAACTTGGTTTTCTGCTAGGGTGGCGTAGGATTGATGGGAAATAGCTGTCCTTATAAATATCGCAGCACCTCTGCGTTGACTGCTAACCGGGTGGTTGGCAATATGCAGGGAGAAGCCGTGTATTTTGAATTTAGACTGAGGTGGGTTTCTGACAACAGGAGGATGTCTACTTCGTGAAGCTCAATGAAGGTGAGGTTCCGTTCGTTTTTGAGAAGACCCCATTGGCATTCCATGCTACTATTTTAAGAACGCCTGTTTGAAGGAGGGGAAGGTAGGGTGAGCATTGGCAGGACTGCTTGCAATAGTGCTTGTACAAGCGTCATCATCGTATTGAGACTGCTAAGAAGCTGGTCCAACTTGGATTCCAAGCTTGTACTATTGTAGAAGGGGGTGGCGGCTGGGTGATTTTCTGCTTTTTTCGTTGGTTGCACGGTAGTCTGATTGCCTTTGACGACATTGGCAAAGGAAATTTTTCCATCGCTGTAGGTGGGTGGATTGGGCAGTTGAATTTTCCTTATGTTCTTCGGTCTTTTGTTGTCGTTTGTGGTTAGAAGCTACTCGAATATATTTTTTGCAGTCTTTGAAATTTGCTGCGTGTGGCAAGCCGCAGTGATAGCTACATCTGGCGTCGTCACTTTCTGGCTTGCATTCAGAGGTAGGATGGTTATCACCACATTCTCTGCAAATATAGTGCCTGGAACAGTATGCTTTAGTATGCCCGTATCCTTGGCACCTCTGGCATTGTACAGGCTCGAAACGTTTTCTCGGCTTTTCCCAAGCCACCCTCTGTCTGCAGACGACAAAAATGTTTTTTTATTAATTTGTTGCTCTCTGCCTTGACGAGGTCAACGAATCTCATGTTAAGAGGATGTGAGGTCTCCCTATCACGCGGGGTATATATCCTTGTGACATTATGGCCTTCGCTTTTTAAAGAGGCTATAATATCCTCCGCTGGAACTCCGGGGTGGATATTACGCATAACGATCCTAAATGGACGGTCTTCCGCCAGCTGATGGTGATGAAAAATGGATTCTTTCTTCTGAAAGTGATGGGCCACCATTCTATATGCAACTGGAGTATTGCACTGAAAAGTGCAAATTCCTGAGTTCAGCGCCTTTATGGTATAGGAGTCTCCTATAAGGGCATCCAATTCTCTGCGAAAGGCTGCGTTAGGAAATAACTTCCTGGGTACTTTGGACGATCGTTTTTCGGTCGACGCTGTGGGTCCAGTGTGGGTGCCACTTATTATTATTATTATGGGTTCTTGCAAGGTAATATACTTAGTTGACTCAAGATCAACGGGTATTTGCTGTGGACCATCCTTCGTTATAATTCTTTTTTATTTTATTTTTTAATATTTCGCTTACTAAGCTGGCTCTCACGAACCACTTAAAAGCTTAAAGCTTCCTAAGAAGCTAATATTTTGGACGCTACCAGCTGATCGAAGACACAAGCCAGCTGAAAACTTTAAGCTCTGGCAGCTGATCACCTCGTGTGATGATATGTTGTGCTACTAGCTCAACTTGCACACTAGGTGAAAAATCTGCAAAATAAGTAATTAATATAACCGATCTTCCACTTTACGTCACTATGAGTTTTGTTAAACTCTTATATTAATGTGCCACAGATGTGGACTTGTCCATATACTTTTTTTGTTATATTTTTCCAAGAAAGGTTGATTTACAAAAAATACACGTGCGGATTGTACGGGTGTAGTTTACAAGTGACGCACGGATAACTCATTTGAACATGTTCCGACAATGCCACAAACTTTGCTGGTGCTGAAAATGAGTTGAACGAGCTCAATCGGCTATTTGCGAATGGCGAGACTCAAAAATCATTGGACCAGTTTTTCAAATCCGACGACATCGAGTTGAATTTTTTACCGCCCTGGTCGCCACATTTTCGGGGCTCTTGGAAGCAAATGTAAAAACCGTCAAGTACCATTTTTATCAAACCCTGGGTTCTTCTATTTTTACATTCTACGAACTACGCCCGCTAGTTTACCATATACCCGAAATTAACAACTCGAGACCACTGATCCCACTGTCAGAGCATTCGGATGACCTAGATGTGCTAACTCTAGCTCACTTCTTAGGCACGGCACCCATAGCAATATTTGCTGAGCCTGATGTAACCTTAATTAAAATCAACTGGATTGTTGGCAGTGCGTGACGTATTTCCAGCAAATATTTTGGGACTTTTGGAAGGAAGGATGACTTACGCTGTTGCAGCAGCGTTCTAAATGGGAGAAGCCGCATGCAAACTTCTCCGTGAAAGATGTGGCCTTAGTAAGGCATGAGAATCTGACTCTCTAAGCTGATCCTTGGCGCGGGTGATCGATGTTCGGTAACGTTCTAAAAAGAGAGGTGCTAGTGGGAAAATACTTTCGTTCTCTTTGGTTGCGGCACTGCTTCCCTTTTTTTATAAACTTTCTATATTATCGGTACTCTCTATAAGCTAGAACTCACGCCTTCTGTGTCGATGCATATATTATATATATTTTCAAGTTCGCTTAAACATATTCGTGTCGCAGTAGCAACACTTTAATGGTCCATATAGTTTATCCTTGTTTGTTGTTGAAATAATCTCGGAAAATAGCTTATAGCTTATAGCTAATAAACATAAATTAATTATAAATATGTATTTGTATTTTTTACTTGCTACCAAAAATACTTGGTAGCAAAACAATAGTCAACAAAGTCGTTGTCGTTCCCAAACTACAAAATTGAGGCAATAGATCGAAAATATAGCTAGTTAATCTAAAGACGCACCGATGCGTATTTAAAAAATAATCAAAACACTTTTTATCTTCTTTAACTCCTGGGTGAAAATTTAAAGGCAGTATTAAGTTATGTCAGTTTTTGTTTATGCAACAAGAAAAAAGTCACTAAAGTTTGCTCAAGAGCTCTTTCACTTATGTTAAGATTTTAGCAAAGAGTATTTATCGAGTAAGAATTTAGTGGCTTAAGTGCGAAAAATGTGCATCAACCTAAGAGCCAATGCAAACGCAAATCCTAAAGCAATAAAATTTGAACTCTTGCCTGTAATCTGATTTGATTTATATTCTATCTACATTTTAGTGCATTGATCACATTTTAAAAGATTATATTCAAATTGTATATTTAATATCAATGTGATATAAAGGAAAATGTTCCTAAGATTCACTTCATATTCCATTGATCGATATTGTCCGATCAATTCATCTGGCTATTTAATTTACTTACACAATGTGTTATGTACATATATGATTTAGCTTTGAAGTTATATAGTGACGTAATCACGTCTACACGATACTCTACACACAACACACAATACTCTCAACACAACACACAACACTCTCTACACAATGTCCACTTGAAATTAGACAGAAAGTAATAAAATATTAAAGTTATTACCGCTGCGCTCAACATGTATGCAACAGCTATTCTTTTTGACACACTCAAAAACAATTATACAAAAACCACCCTCACATTAATGAAATTGTACACCGCTAAACCTCGACCCAAACATAAAAATGAAACTGTAAACCATAACCAACTCCACTTAAAAAAAACACTTAAACTTAAGAATGTTCCAATAGCGAGGTATGCTCAGGACCTTTTGAGCATCACTGAAATTAGTCTTAAGCTGATCTTTGAATAAAGCACTTCGTACGGAGTTGAAACTCTTAAAAAACTCTTGTGTTATAATTTTTGTTTTAAAGTATTAGCGTTGGCCTTAGTGTAAGGCACGGGCCATTAGTTCGACTCAACAAAAAACTGCATTTATTTTACTATATATGTATTTTCAATGTTACCACTCAGGACAGAATTTGGCGTGCTTTGAAAAACAAATCTAAAATTCACAAATTTTGGCAAATTCACTGATTTATATAGTGGAAAATGTGAAATCGGAAACGATAAAAATATAGGGTTGGAGTCGAAATTGTATTAAAAAATAATAATTAAAATACTACTAATATTTTGACAAAAGTTTAAACTAGGAAAATAACTTTAACACACACACACGGAAAGCAATTAAAAAGTAGCTAAAGAGCTTTCTAAAAAAACAATATTTTGTTGAATTTATTAATAATTATAATTAAATTTTATAGATTTAGAAAAAGTATGGTGCCAAAGTGACTTGGAAAAAGATGGTGACAACTTACTTACTATGGCTTTAACTATTTATTCGCTCAATTTATCCTAAATAATCTTCACCACATTGTTTCAGATGCCTGCTGTGAATTTTTATCCATCATTGTCAAGATATAATTACTATTCTATTACAATAAGATACTAGAGCTTACTATTTTGATAATTTTTCGTATATTCCTTCAGGAGTTTAGAAAGAAGACATCTCGTAATTTTTAGTTTTAATTTCATCTCATTGAGAGTTGCACAACTTCGGATCTTTAACAACATTAGTTCGGAAGTTTTTTCAAGTTTTCATATTATATAAGTATGGTCTGATACAACGATATTTCGTTCTCTCTGGATACAATTACAAACAACACTATTAACTTACTTCGTTTAAATGACCCTGACATAGTTTACTAAGTTTTGTATTTTTGTATTCAAAGTATAAAGAGTTAAGGTCACAGTATATCAGGTTTTGTGTTACTTTATTGACAAAATTTAAGGCTATTCTTATGTCCTAGTTTATTACAACATGGACTTGATCTTATGCTGGTTGAATGCCTTCTTGGTACAATGAATTCGATAAAAGGTCTTACTGTTAAAAGAATACCTTGTAGAAGTGATCTCTTTATTATCTTTGGTAAAGTTTTAGTATATTCTCAGCTCACGTGGATAACGCCTAGCTCATGCGTACCGTGTCTCTCACGTTTGGTTAGCTTTGCGTTTTCGGAAAATGGCTTAAACGTAATTTGTGCATCCGTGTCTTTTGTGGTAAGTCTCGTTTTCTTTGATATATGTGGTAAATATCAAACTGCATATAAAAGAATAAAAATTTTCTAAGCGAAGGCCTGTTTAAGTAGCAATGGAACTAAAACGATACAGCAGTGTTGAGGGAGTTAAGTGAGCTGGAAGGATATATTTGTGAAATTAAATGATTGCAGTAAAATCTCTAAATCATTCGACCTTGACTAAGAACAAGTATCCAACAAACTAACGAATATATTTTTTGTTTCAATAGTCCAATCTTTACAAGGTTGGAAACTATTTACGAAGCAGGATGATTGAAATAAGCAGCAGTATATTTGGAATTTGAGTATCATAGTGCTGATCACGAGGACGTTACATATGTTGATAAAAATATTTGAACGCAGCAATTTATTTTTTCTTGAGAAGTTGAGCAGTTTAACAAATTATTACAATAGGTTTTTGATTTCGTCAGTAGTTGAAGAAATCATGTCGTTGACAGTCGCAGTAACAGGCATTTGTCAGAAGCCGGCAAAGCAACTCGCATTAGAGATTTGTGGAGTAATATAAAAACAGCCGTCAATTTTTGTAGAGTATAGTCAAGAACATTTAAACGATATTATATTAATTATTTACGATTAAATCTTCACCCCACCTTATATTTAGGCCAGTTTAAGGCGGGAGATTTTCATGTTTCACCAACATGAGGTATTTTTTCTTCCAGCGGAGCCAAAATATTTGCTGAAAATACGTCACACGCTGCCAACGATCTAGCCGATTGTAATATATGTTGCTGACATCGGATTCAGCAAACATTTCTATGGGTGCTGTGCCTAGAAAGTGGGCTGGAGCCCCCTAAAATGTAGCGACCGGGGCGGTATAAACTTCCACTCAATGTTGTCGGATTTGCAAAGCTGATCCACAGAATCTTAAGACGGCAGCATTGTTCGAACACCATTTTCAGAATATGCATCATTCCCTGAACGTCAGATATTGATTCACCTCAAGTAATGAGGTCATCTACGTAAAAATCTATTGTGAGTATTCGGGAACCAATAGGATATTCGTTCTCCCGGACTTCTGACAATTGGTAAATGGGCTGTGCCGTAAGTGATGCTGTCTAGTCTGAAAATTTGCATTTGCTTCTCAGGGAAGTCACGCCACAAGATGCATTGCAGGTAACTATCAAGCTCCGGGACCCGTACGCGTTTATACATCTTGCAGATGTCGCCGGTTAGCGCCACGTTAAACGTGCAAAAACACAGCAGCGTATTGAACAGCTTCGGTTGTATTGTTGGACGTGCCAAAAGTAATTCATTTAGTGAATTTCCAGATAAGGTAACAGCAGATCCGTCAAAAACAACCCTGAGATTAGTGGAGGAGCTTTCAGCTTTCAGCACGTAGTGATGTGTCAGAAAATATTTACAGAGCCTGGCCGAGGCTCTGTCTACGAGCAACATGTGATTCAATTTTAGATACTCGTGAATGAATCTCGACTAAGAGGCAAGCTCAGGATCGCTTTCAATCTCCCAGAACCTCCGAATACTGCAATCTAGGGATTGTCCAGGTTTAGAGTCCTCGAGAATGACGCATTGGGCGGCAAGTACGGTAGGTCGTGCAGGAGCCGATCCCCCTCCCGCAACCAACCAACAGAAAATAAAGTCCGGAACCAATCAGCATATCAGTTTTCTTGCGGCAATGGAACTCTGGGTCTACCAACCTTAAATTTTCGGGATTTTCCAGTAGGAGGGGCCGAAGAACATGCTTGGCCGACTGTCCGTTATCGTAGAAGCCACCAACGCCGATAAAGTTTTGCCGTATTTCAAGATGTAGGATCGCTGTAAAAGCGTTACCATAAATCCGTCCGATTTCAGCTTTGCATTTTCGATTCCAGCAACGAACGCTTTGGACCTTCCTCTGCGCAGCTGCAAGTGATGGGCAAATCTGGACGTGATGATGTTTAGCTGAGCACCACCATCTAAGAGAGCTCGGCAAGCTTAGGTTCCAGAGGTGTCCTTTACGATGACAATCGCTGTCCTTGCCAATAGGGACGTTTTCTGCTGGAAAGCCGAATGCAGATCACTTAAGTCGGACGTACTTGGGCGTTCATGCCAAGATGAAGCAAACTATGGTGATTTTGAGGGCACGATTGGCATGCTGCAAAGCTGCAGTTTCGATGACGATGACCTTTCATCAAACACTTGATGCACAGCGCCAGCTCCAGCTCTCTGTAGTCGGTTTATTATTGACTGACTCAGGACAGGAGGGGACGGAGTGCGTTGCGTCATTGCAATGTTCACAATGTAGCCCAATTACAGTGGCAGTCAGAAAGCTTTTCTTCTGTGCGAAGTTTCTTTCCTCCCACTATCAGCCGACAATAAAAAGCTGATTATCAACGCGTGCTTAAAAATTAAATAAAAATGAAATAAAATATTCTTATCTATATATACCAAGCTTTTTTGGTAACTGTTTGTATACAAAATATATACAACAACTAGATTATTTGATTATATCATTCGACAGTTTATTAGATACATGTAATACTCGGCAATGTTCGACAATGCCTTAAAAGCACAGAGCACCAAATACAAGAGTGGATGATAGCTCTCATGCTTTCTGTAAAAAATAATAAACCTTGAGATTGGCTCGGTAATAAAAAAATATGCATAATTAAAAGGTAAATTACAAAGGAAAAAGGCACAGGAATAAGTAAATAATCACTCAAATCCTTTGCTATGAGAATAATGTTATGTTGTTATGTAAAATTATTTGAATTATTTGCATAATTTAAGTATGATTAAGATTCTATTTTTAACATTAACATTTTGCTGTTAAGCTATCACGCACTCTTGTAGTTTAACACTCTGTGCTTAAAAGGCTCGAAACGACAAGAGAGTCCATTATATTAAAAATGCGCCTTTTATACTATATGCACTTACACCGAAAATGAGTGTGTGAGTATGGAGATTTTACTCTCTGGTGTATTTCAATTATATCCTAATGAAAGGGATTCAAAGAGTGGCTTCTGATGAGGTGTTACTTGTTGACACGCCACATAGCGAAGTAATGGAAGAAGTGGAGAACTTCGTTGTCCGAATGCCTTGGCAGACGGTGTAATGTTTACCACGAACCATAAAGCGTAAGGAGAGGTCACCTGAGGCAGACAAAAAAAAAATCAAAAACATTAGGATCAACACAACAAATCCTCAACCTTTACAGTTTTAGATTTCGTTTCTGTTGGCATCACCAAAAACCATCGTAATCCCACAAAACGCCAAAAAAAAATTCAAATTAAAAATACAAACAGCAATACCAATAGCTTTGCCCTTCTGTCTTCCGGCGATGATGATGACCAAACTGCCCCTCCAAAAACACCTGTTGTGCCTCCCTCGCTAAATCCGCCACCAATTTATATCAACTCAGTCAAGGACATTGCAGGCATGCAAAAAACGTTCAATGAACTAATTGAAATTGACGGTTACACATATAAAGCAGGACGGGAAGTCCGTGTGATGGCGTCTAATGAGGCCAACTACAGAGCCCTATACAGTTGGATTAAAGCAAATAATGTGGAGCATCACACTTACTAAATTAAGCAGGAAAGAGCTTACAGGGCGGTTACTAGGAACTTACACCACTCCACTCCTCTCAACCATATCAAAAATGCTCTAAGCACATCTGGACACACAGTTCGCCATATAGCCACTGTGAAGCATCGAAAAAACAAGAAGCCACTGCCAATGTTTTTTATAGATCTGGAGCCAGCCACCCACAACAAAGCAATATTTGAAATAAAACGCCTGTGCATTGCAGTTGTAATTATTGAACCACCAAACAAATTTAATGACATCATCCAATGCCACAGGTGCCAGTAATTTGGACACAGTCAATCATACTGTCGCAAACCGTTCCGTTGCGTCAACTGCATTGAAAATCACAAATCCTCTGACTGCACCAAACCGCGGGAAGCTCCACGCACATGTGTGCACTGTGATGAGAACCATACGGCCTCGTATAAAGGCTGTAGAACCTACAAGGCTGTAGTGCAACAACGGGATCAGAGTAAAACTAGACGCCCAACAACCATCCTAAATAGACCTACATCCTCATTAACATCAACAACAACAAAAAATGTGCCTTCCCTCACTAGTGCAGGAACCAACGTCAGCTACGCGGACATCCTAGGTAGCCAAGCTCACAGCCCGACTAGCAGTGACCCAAATATAAGACTGGAGAACCAATAGACCAAGCCATCATAGAACAATTCAAATCAATGATGCAGCTAATGCAAAATCAAATTGCCCAGATGACGCAAATGATGAGCACAATCATGGCTTCGTTATGCAAACAGGCCTCAGACTTGTTTTATGGAATGCTAACGGCCTATACAAAAGTAGGCCTGAGGTTGAAATGTTTCTTAAAAGAAACAACGTTAAAATCATGCTAATATCAGAATCCCACTATACTGCAAGGAGTTATTTTAAGATCCACAGATACAATGTAATAATGGCAAACCACCCGAGTGGCAACGCACGAGGTGGTGCCGTTATTATTATAAAATCACATATGTACATATGCATATTGTACCCCTATTCAGGAAACCTGGCTACAATTGGCTGTTCTGACCTTAGAATCCCCAACTGGAAGGCTATCAGTTGCTGCGGCTTCTGTTTCACCAAGGCACAAAGTCTCTGCAGAAATGTTCTCGCAAATATTTAGGGACCTTGGACACAAATTCATCCTAGGCGGCGACCTAGCACACATGGTGGGGATCCAGACTGGGTCGGGTGTGCAAACGATGAACCTAGTGACTCTCTCGTCTGGTAACCCTACATACTGGCCAACAGACCCCAACAAGATTCCGGACGTTTTGGACCTTGCAGTGGCCCGTGGCATAAATTCAAACACGGTTCAAATTCAAAATGATTTCGACCTGCTATCCGATCACTATGCTGTTGTGCTCAACATGAACATGGCTGAAAACTTCAACACACATGTCCGTAGACTGATTAATAAAAAGGCCAACATTACACAATTTAGATCCAGGCTTGAAAGGACACTTGATCCCACCACCTCGTTGGACACTAGTGTAGATATTGAGGAAGCAGAAGAACATCTCACTCGGAGCATACACGAGGCAGCTAATCATTGCAATCCTACTCCTACTCATCCTTCTGGCTCAGTGACGCAGCACAGATCACATAAAGACAGCTTTCTACAGTCGGATGAAGTCGCAGAGAAACTGCGAACTAAGCGACGACTCCGTAGAGTCTGGCAACTCAGCCACAATCCACGTGATATAGCAGCTCTCAATCATGCCTGCAGAGAATTTAAATCGCTTCTGTATAACCTTCGCAACGAGGCGCTAGCTTTTTTCCTAAAAAATGCTGAGCCAAATGGAATTGAGCATAACCTCTGGAAGGCAACCAAGAACCAGAAAAGGCCCACCAAGCGAATCCCACCCATACTCAGTGCTACCGGCTCGTGGTGTCGATCGAATGAAGATAAAGCTCATGCCTTCGCACTTCACCTAGAAAGAACATTTTCTCCTTTTGACAATCAATCCCAATCCAAGAGGAAGAAGTGAAAAATATGCTTAAGAGCCTTAAAACAATGAAAAGCCCTGTTTACGAAAGTATTGACGGAGCAACCCAAGAACTCCTCCCTCCGCGAGCTGTCAACTTTCTCGCCGCAATATACAACGGTATCATAACGCTCCACCACTTCCCATCCCAGTGGAAGTGCGCGGAAGTCATTTTGATACCTAAGCCCGGAAAGCCGGAACAGGACCCAGCCTCTTATCACACCATCAGTCTTTTAGCAATACTTTCAAAAGTATTTGAAAAGTTACTGCTGGCCAGGCTGCTACCTGTGATTGAAGATCGAAACCTAATTCCTGAGCATCAGTTTGGTTTTAGAAGTCAGCATGGAACTCCGGCACAGTGTCACAGAGTGGTTCATGCCATACTTAACTCTGTGGCAAACAAGAAACACTGTTCGGCAGCTTTCCTTGACATAAAACAAGCCTTCGATAGAGTCTGGCATCCCGGGTTACTGTATAAGCTCAAATCCTCGCTCCCAACTCCTTTTTACTTGTTGTTAAAATCCTAGCCAAATTTTTATATAGGGTGTGAATGGGCACAATCGGAAATTCGATAGATCAAAGTTGGTGTTTCCCAAGGAAGCGTGTTGGGACCATTTCCTTACACTCTTTACAGCGGATCTGCCATGTCTGCAAGTTGAAGACGTCGTCATTGCAACATATGCGGATGACACGGTATTTTTGGCGGTCTCCGGTGATCACGTGGAGGCCTCAAATATACTCCAAAATCAGCTGTCTTTACTTGAGCCCTGGTTAAAAAGGTGAAACATCGTGATGAACGAAAATAAGTCCACTCACATCACGTTTACCACCAAAACAAAAACATGCCCACCAGTAAAACTAAATGGAGGAACACTTCCCAGTGAGAATAAAGTGAAATACCTCGGTTTAACAATGGACAGGAGACTGACGTAGAAAGATCACATTACAACAAAGAGACAACAATTACAAATGAAGCTTAGACAAATGTGGTGGCTCTTGGGATATAAATTGGAATTATCCTTAACCAACAAAATATTACTATATAAAACAATTCTTAAACCCATATAGACTTATGGGATTCAGCTGTGGGGTACAGTGGCAAATTCAAATCTTAAAATACTACAAAGATTACAAAATAAATTATTGAGACTTATTTGCAAGGCCCCTTTCTATGTTAAGAACGAAGTTCTTCATAAAGATCTCCAATTGAAAACTCTGACAGAAGAGATAAACATATCTAGTAGCAAATATTTGGAAAAACTTCATAATCATGTAAACAATCTAGCAATTAGCCTCTTAGACAATAGTCATAATTCACGCCGTCTCGAAAGACATCACCCCCTCGATTTGCCTTTTAGACCACCCAAAGTATGGTGACTCTAAAATAATTTCTAATTTTTGTTTCCAATATTTCAATTGTGTTTAACGTGAGCTTTTGCCGCAATGACTTAATCTCACGGTGCCAAGCACGGGTTGGAAAGACGCTAACCAACGTTGCCCTTGGAACAATATTCCGCAGGTGCCGAATGATGTTACTACTGTTAGGTCATAACATCATCCTTGGTTTGGAGCGAGGCCTATCTAAGCCTCTGCCGATCTTTGGTCTCACGATTGCCGGTTGTATAACGCAACTCCACGTCGAGACGAAAACTCTACCCGAATTTAGGTGTTAAACCACAGCCACAACGTTACTCCCCGAGGGGCAGCAACCAGTACAGTGACAGTACCGAGTTGACGACCCAAAATAAGATAAACACAGGAATAGAATGCAGAAACTGCAGATGGAACACTATGCACTCACTGTGGGAAGGCCTATTCCTGCCTCTTCCGCAAAATGTGGCATTCTGTTATTGGTCAAAGACCAAATCGCCTAGGTCGAAGCCGAGACGACCAAGTCCCCAAACATCCAAAAATAAAGGATGTGACATTGGCTCTGCAACCAACACCCGTGATACCAGAGAAATCCTCTGGTCAGGACCCGCTCTCTGATGAAAAGTTCCGGTTTTAGTTCCATTAAGCATGGAGACTGGCAAGCCCCCATCCGACACTTGCTGCCCGCATTACTTACCTATTCTACTTACCCCATTTTAATCAACCATTCACACATTTGTACTCATTCTCTTTCTTGTCGCACCAATCAAACGACGCCTTACCGAAAATGCAGAGCGGGCGAACTCATTTATGATAGAGATCCCTCTGGTTAAACCCGAAGTCCGGACAGCTATGGACGAAAGTGACATCTGGAGTGAATCGTTGGGTCGTTCGCCCATTTTGGGTGGTGTTCCATCTGATTTGTCAATCAGACAGAACATAATCTAACATTAGCAACTTACAGTCGCTAATCCCTATCCTCTCTACTAAATCAACTAGATACTCATCCTACAGCAACGGAAGCTGTCTCTTGATGTTAAACATTATATCTTGAATCCTAACCTCCAAGTCAAGAGGAACAACACCCAGCAGAACGTGCATTGCCTCCGTAGAGACAGTTTGACACATAAGCATGATCACACGCTGGTATGACAACAGATAAACAGATGACAGCCACGAACAACATGCACAAGTTCCTCGTCGTTTAATCTGACGGCACACGCATTTCTCTTTGAGAAATAACTCTCCCAAAGCTCCCAGCTCAAATAGTCGAATGCACCATTAAAGTCTACATATATGTCCAGAACAAACTTAAAGCCGCTCAACTCAACTGAATCAAGTACATACCTCCAAGCGTCCTCTGTGAACATACTTACAGTGAAGCCAAATTGTCTATTAGACATTTGACCACTGACTAAGTCTTGAAGCCTTTCTACCAGCACCCTTTCCAGCACTTTTCCAAGTACGGGGAGGATGCTGATGCCCCGAAAGAATTAAGGATCGCTCCTGATCTTATCGGGTGACTTCAGAAGGAAAACTACCTTTGCACAATTCCATTTCCTGAGGAAGTAACTCTCATTCACACACTTACGGAACAATACGGACAAATATTCGGGAATGGAAGACGATGCACTCTCACACACTTCCCCAGTGAAGCCATCCATGCCTGCCGACTTTTTCGGTTTCAACCTCGGGAAAGCCGACTTCAGCTCTGCCATACTAAGAGGATCAGCTGGAGTCACCACACTTGGTGGTAACCTCGACCGCTCCTCCCTAGGGAAGAATTCCCTAAGCAACGCATTCATGTAGTCCTTCCAAGTTGTAAGTTGAACACCATAAACATGGAGGCTGCAGATAGTTGTCTGCTTCCTGCCTCTAACAATCTTATAAACACGACCTCAGGGATCTCACTCAACAACGTCATTTACTGTCTTTTACACTTACAAGCATATGCTTGTACTCATTCATACAAAGACTATAATCTGTCTTGAGCTAGCTAGTGTTGTCAGCATTGGTGGAACGGGCTCTATGGAAACGCTTAGTCAAAGCCCGAACTTGCCGCCGCTTCATGGTCAGCTCATGCGTCCGCGATTTAACCCGTCTGGAACGCCTTCCAACCGTATAGTCGTCCTGCTCATCGACATTTAAAGTGCCAAATACAATTAGCGAGAGCTAAGAAGCAGCTTCACTTAAGAATACGCCGTGAAGGCGCCAGTTTGCTCTAGCACTACACCACATATTACACATTGAACTACTGTTGGTGGACGTGGCACAAGCGACAACAATCTCATTGGGATAGGACACATCATCGGAAAGTAAAGTTGGTCGCTGCTGCCTCATTCACCAGGGTGACATCTATGTCATTATAACCTATCGGACCATTGAAGGTATACCACACGCTTGGTTGGTTTGAGGGCGTCCTGCATAGCCCGGGACACGGTCCACTCGGCAAGTAGTTCACCCCATGCATAGCTAACGTAAGGAGTCCGTCCAACATCAATGTAGAGCATGGGGGAGTTGGCACCTTGCGCCGACTAACCTTCAATGTCGTCTGTACGGAGTCAAAAGACAGCTACATTTTTTCTAATATCTGCACACGCAGGTCCAGTTTCACGTCTGATATAGATGGCGCTGGGGAGTGAACGTTTTTTCCATCTCCTGTGCTTTAGCTAAAAGGGCTTTGGCATTTTGCCGGCAATACATCAGCCTCACTTTCTGTAGCTATCTGTTGATATAAGCTTGTTGCGTAATCTTAACTCACTACACTAAATACACTCGACTGTAAGCAAACGATGCCAAGAAAACCGTCGATATTGAGTTGAATACTTTACAAAACCTAATTAGCGATAACGCGCAATAAGTCTATTTCTCTAAAAATTTGAAGAGATGCACTCAATTGCAAGAAGAACTAAGCAAGAAATAAAAATATGACCGGTGTCACTGAAATTCACAAAAAGCTGCTGAACAAAAAAAAGTGGGAAAACGAAATTTTCCAAGAATATATTCTGCAAATCCGAAAAATCGTTGTCATGGGGAGATGAAATCAGTCATTCGTTATATAAGTTAAGTACAGTTGCCGACCAACGCACATTGCTGCACACAGTAATCTGATGACAGCATAGAACCCTTGAAACGATCACAGAACATAAACCACTTGAAACTAACATAGCACAAAGCACTTGAAGCTATGCCGTAATAGTAAACCGTCGTGAGCATCAACCAAGCCGCTCTCAATAAACTATTTACATTATTACCCGATCCGGGGGATCTGTCAACTCCGTCGCCAGATGCCAACGTCGCTGCCCTTAACGACAGCGCCGCAGTCACCAACCCGAGGCTAGATTAGGGATTCAGGTCCTAGTTGTAAGTTAGTCTAAAAATGAATATTCAATAAACCACAACGTTTCTTTCAAAACTAAACGAGTGAATATTAACTGGCGCCCGAGCTGGGACTAGTGCTAAAGGATGTGTCTTGTTAAGTCAGACTCGAGATTAATTTCTCACCCTTTACACTGGCCCGCTGATTGTTGGAAGACTCCTTCGTTAGAAGCCAACAACAGCAGCCCATTGGCGGATCACGCGTACTGTCAGGCAAGCCCGCAGGACAACCTTCAATTAGAGTGCATCGCAGGATCCTTAGTAGCGAAACAGCAAAAGGGAGAACATCCGGAGCACCAGGAGGTGTGAACGTCGGAAATTAAGTTTTCCAAAACTCATCGGTGGACTACAGTACTGTCAGGTACGCCCGCAGGACATCCTTTAATCGTGTAGTCGCAGGATCCCAAGTAGAAGAGCGAAAAGGAATACATCCGGACTACCAGAAGGAGTAGCCACATCACAATATTTAAATGTAAGTTTATATTAAGTGATAAGAAATTAAAGAAAAAAATTGTTTAAAAAAAAAACACAAGTTTTGAAAATCATATGGAAAAAAATTTTCAAGCAAATTAAGAAAAATCAAAATTTATTAAATTAATAAACTATAAAAAATAGTAAAACTATAACAAAATAAAACCACTGCCTTTAAATAAAAAAAAGAGCAGTATAAAATAACCTAATCTTGCGATTCCTAACAAAAGGACCCTCCAGGATAGAAAGGTAAAACCAGCTACTGGTTTTCAAGAAAATTTAAATTGAAAGAAAACAAAATACAAACATAAAATATTTTAAAAGAAAAGTGACCATTAAGTTAAGTCAAGTAATTTTAAACCTTTACAAACTCCTTCTGAACACTTTATTATAAAACCTGTAATTTAAAATGAACAAATGGTCCACTTAGAAACTAACGAAATTTTTGTATTTAAAAAAATAATATTAGCACCATCAAAAAATTGTAAAACATCTAATTATATAAAAGTATGCGATAAGAAAAAAACTGTTAATTTAAGCCAATCGAAATGTATCTCCAAGCTAGTACAGGAAAAAGAAGCGCTGTGTGAATTTAGTAACACAGATCACGTACAAACAATAGAGGATAAACTCGAAGTACAATTACAACCCAAACCGAGGCAACCAGAATTTGACAACATCCCATATTTTAATTGCCTACTTGAGGACAAGCAGGATTTTACGGAGGGAGAGTTAAGTACAGTTGCCGACCAACGCACATTGCTGCACACAGTAATCTGATGACAGCATAGAACCCTTGAAACGATCACAGAACATAAACCACTTGAAACTAACATAGCACAAAGCACTTGAAGCTATGTCGTAATAGTAAACCGTCGTGAGCATCAACCAAGCCGCTCTCAATAAACTATTTACATTATTACCCGATCCGGGGGATCTGTCAACTCCGTCGCCAGATGCCAACGTCGCTGCCCTTAACGACAGCGCCGCAGTCACCAACCCGAGGCTAGATTAGGGATTCAGGTCCTAGTTGTAAGTTAGTCTAAAAATGAATATTCAATAAACCACAACGTTTCTTTAAAAACTAAACGAGTGAATATTAACTTATAATAAAAGCTTTAAGCATCGACAACAAATTCATATTTAATATTTTGAAGACCTTATAAGGAAATACTGTAATTATGAGTGCATAAAAGAGGTAGAGAGGAACAACAAAAGTAGTAGCAGTGGTCTCAATATAAGAATGTATGATGAAAAACTAAACTTCTGTTTTATTTGTGGCTCGTTTGATTATATGCATCGGGACTGAAAGGTGAAGACGAAATGAGATACATTTTGAAATTGATTGAAACAGATGCAGATGTTTCCAATATAAGATTTATTTTCAAAAGATTTTCTGGTGCTGTTCTTAATAGATGTGAAATGGTGTTGCGGGGCCTAAGTGAGAACACCACGATCCCGCTGGGTGTTGTTAAAGGCGCTGCATACAAGGACGACATCCACACAAAGTAGAGTTTTGTCGTTGTACCAGACGAGAAAGTAAAGTACGGTAGGCTCTTGGAATATGACTTCATATTGCAAGTCTGTCTGACTACGTATGAAACTACTCTCTTCGACCAGTTTCGAAAAACGTTACGGATGTCAATCTAATAACAGTCGAGACACCACAGCTCCCTTGCGTCTTACATTACTCATCTAGTCGTTTAACTATCTTAAAATATTCACATTCTTTAAATTGGATTATCGGAGAGGAGGTTACTTTCCTTTTACCACCAACAAGGTCGCCATCCTCGTGCTGGAAATTCATTAAAAACTTTTCAGTCTTCTAACGGAACTGCTGTAGTCTTTAAGATTGAGAGATCCGAAACCACCGCTATAAGCCGGCCGCTATTATTTTTTGAGGTAGAGCTACATCCAAAATTTTTCTGGAGTAAGAAGACGATTCCGAGTGAAGTAACAAGATATAGTTAGATATTTATTGAAAAAGCGGCTGTTTAAAATACAATGTATGCAGTTCGGCATCTATTTTGGAAACTTTATTTTAAAATCGAAGTCGCTCGGAAAATCAATGCTTGCATCCTGTGCATAATTACAAAAAAAAAGATAATTAAAGAAGCAGTCCTTTTGAGATCAAGAAAACTGTTATATTAAATTCATTTTTAATTTTCCGTTTCTAAAAATGTAAGTATTTAAGACTTGTCCACGCTCTTTTCAATACTAAGATGGCAATAGAAGCCAACAGTTGGCAGTTTAAGCAATACATCAACTTTAACTAGTTAACTAGAATTGCACCGAGATTAATAACTCACTAGGCTTTGTCTAAGAACAAGAATAGTCTTAGCAGTCCAGTTGGAAACTTTTAACAGGAACGTTGAGAGTAGAAGCATATTTGGAATGAGAGTTCCATATTTTTGACGGGAGTATGTAAAAAGCAGGAATTCAAATATATATTCATTCATTATTTTATGTGTAGAGAGTTCAAAAGTACACAGATAAAGTTTTTGTGGATATATTAAATAAATTAACAATAGGTTGCTTTATTCGATCGTTTGCACCTCCGATCAATTGCGTTTTCGAAGATAAAGTGCCTGCTTAGGTTACAGCCACGAAGAAGCTACCCGATTTTTCAGCTCAGCTCAATATTTGGTGATCCCTAATAAAAAATTTATTTATATAAGAAATTACAATAATTGCACTAATCACGAACCGCGCATCCGCACGCGTTATTTTTTATTGCTTATCCTTTGTGTAAGGATTGTATTGTACAATGCATTGAACTTTTTGCTACAAAGTAACAACTCCCGTTGGTTTTAAATTACCGTTCTAATTTGTTGTTGTTAAAACGCTAATCAAAACTGTATTTTGAAACTGCTGTTTGAAGTTGGCATATCTGTAGATATACTAAACAATAAGTAAAACAAAAAATTACACAAATTGATTAAGCTGTATGACATCGACAAGGTGCTTATCTCTTTCGGCTGTGACTCCCGCACGTTGCGCATCCGTTATTTTAATTGAAGACGATTTGAGTGCTAGTGGTTTGTGTACCACGCACCCCTTCGAGTTGGAATGTCCACAATGTGTTAATAATTTTCTTCTGTGACTCCCGCACATCGAGCATTCCTCATTTGATGCGACGCTTACAAACAGCGAAGACAATTTGA
This sequence comes from Zaprionus lineosus, assembly GCA_035044505.1. Classification (NCBI taxonomy): domain Eukaryota; kingdom Metazoa; phylum Arthropoda; class Insecta; order Diptera; family Drosophilidae; genus Zaprionus; species Zaprionus lineosus. The sequence continues at coordinate 63,283 of JAWNNX010000604.1, read as the reverse complement.
CTGCTGTTAGTTTTGTGTGCCCCAGACCCCCTTTAATGGTACCACCGACAAGCTGCAAAGTGAAGGTGCAGAAATTTTGCTACGGATCAGCTGTGTTTCAACTGCAGTACAATCTGCTTTGTTCGTCCAATTACATAAGAAGCAACTTTACACGCTTCATAAAGCTTGAATCAAGTTGAAAGCCATGGACACTCATCCCAACACCATCGACCAATTGGAGGCACAAAAAAAAACTAACTGCTGGATTATTTGCCGAGGCGACTTTTAACTCCAGAGCGGAATTCTTCCATGCGAGTTGAGGACCTCCACTTGCACGTAGAAGTAACATCGAAAGGAAATTTGATGACGTGCATGATGTTACTGATGCCAGCGAGGCTAATATCACATTGAAGCTAATATCATCCCAACATTGCTCGGTGCAGCATCAATGACGTCCCCAAATTCCGCAGATTAGCTGCTCGAATGCAGTACTGGATACGAAAAGCTTGCGGATTTTTGGGCCACGTTTTCGTCAATCATCGATCAGGACGTGAACCTTATGTCAGTAAAGAAAATTCAGCACCTAAAACTTGTCTTGGGGAACCCTTCCTTGAATCACTCAAATAACTGGAATGTATGTGCGTTAGAAACGCTGGCGACTGTTCGGCAAATTTCTGACGCTATAATATTTCATACCATACTGCAAAAGGTTGATCATGTCAACCAAGAGATTTGGCAGGATTCCATCTCATTCGATGAAATCTATATATAGAACAGTTTTTGGAATTCCTAGATAGACGATGCCTAAAACTTAAAAGTTTTGAGCACTCAGCCCTGAGGCAGCCAAACAGGTCGCAAACGGATGGAAATAGGAGCAACTTCCCGTAACACATGAGGACATTTTTGACTACCACCGTAGACTCTAACTCCTGTCTATGCTGTTGCATACTCGGGCACGACATTTGCAGTTACCAATTATTCGGCAATCTCCCACCAGCACATCGACTGCGCAAAGCAAAAAGGTAACGTTTTTGTTTAGTTTGTCTAGCACCGGGTCATGATGCGCGGGATTGTGTGGCTAATTCTTGGCAGTTTTGTGACATTAGGCACTATAGCTTACTTCATCGTGGATCTACGGTTCTCTCTGAGCAAACCTCTGGATCATCTGCTGAGCCTAGACTGGCGAAAGGTCGATAAGCTTGATGCCAGAAGCTCCGTATAACACAACCTTATTGACTAACAAGTCAAATACAAGCCACGTGTTTTTGGCGACAGCAGTCGTGCTGGCTCAAACCCGCTCCAGGTCATGGATTCCCTGTCGAGCGTTTCTTGATAGTGGTTTTCAGGTGAATATTATCATTTCAAGAATGGATCACTAGCTGCAATTACGATAAAAAAGACCGACGTGCTCGTATGTGGACTCGGCGAGGCAAGGTTTGAATTCGAAGGAGTATGCATAAACTTAACTATTAACTCCAACTACTCGACTAATCTTGCAGCTCTAGGTAGGATACGTGGATCTGGTCTTTGTGCTGCTTATCATCACCTCACGACACCAAACAGATAAAGGTTGAAGAACTATTCCAATAGGGGGAGCTCTTGCAGTCGAAGCCGCCAACTCTAGGACGCATACGTGGATCTTGGCTTGCCCTGTCTTGCTATACTGGATAAGGTGGAAAGCTTACAGCTCCAACACGGGAAGTCTATTTGATTATGCAGCCCTACGTCCCACACCGGCTGCTGCCCCCAATAAATTAGAGTATAAAAGATGGTAAAATTAATATAATAAGTGCTCCCGCGCCAGCTCTTGCAATCGAAGCAGCTAATTTAGGCGCTATCGGCGACGGTAAGTTGACTCTCCTGAGCATCATATCAACATCATCATATCGAAACAGCCTCGAGGAACAACCCAGAGCAAACGTGTATTTTGAAGAATTCGATGCCTTGGCGACAGCTTGAACTGCCCAGCAAAGAGCAACTCGATAAATATCTTGCACCAAGTATTCATGGTGGTTGTTAAAAATTATCTCATATGCTGTGAGCCGTTGCCCCTACTTCCTTCTACTTAAGACTTATGTGGCTGCCTAAGGGCCCAGTGCTCCAAACTCTCAAGTTTAAGACATCGCCTATCCAGAAATTTCTAAAAATCGGTCGAGTGATGGGATGTTATCAAACGAAATGGTATACTACCAAATATTCTGAGTAACATAATCCACCTCTTGCAATAACGAGTGACTTATTACGGCATCCGAAATCTGCCCAATAATCGCAAGCGTTTGCAATGCACGTAGATAGAAGACGAAGCTGTCAGAATGAGCACGTAAAATTGCTACTGTAGGAGCTCTCACTTTTGGACATTCAAGGACCACATCGATATGAGCCTGATGAGCCGACTGTTGTTGTATAGTCGGTAAAATAATTTCAACACCATACTATAGTTTTTGCAAGATATTTCGAGCGATTTTATTGAGTTTAGAGCAGAGTTTATAAGGCAGGACTACAAGAGTTGCCATTTTTCATTGATATTTGATTCACGTCCTGATTGATTATAGACGGAAATGTGACCCAAAAGTCCACAAATTTAGCATACCCACTATTAATTTCAGTCAGCTTAATATCAAGGATTTAAGGACAATGTGCATCATAAATGGAAAGTGCGGTTATGTTTTTTTATTTGTAGAAACAGATGCAGTAGCTTGCACAACAATGCTAACAGTTCTTTTGAAACTTATGGGGTGGACCAAATTGCAGAATTTTGCAGCTTGTAGATTTTACCACTCAAAAGGAAAGTCCCAGTAAAGATAGATAAGCACCTTGTCGACGTCAAAACTCAAAGGGGTGCGGGGTACACAAACCAACAGCAATGTGCCAAATCGTTGGTGCGCGACGTGAGGAAATCGGTCGCAGCAGAGGAACAAATATTTCGTAATTTATTTATTTTAATCTCTTTATATAAAAATGCAATAATTTTATTTAAGATCTGCCCGTTGGACAATAATTCAATTTTTTGGATTAACATTAATGTTTGGTGTGCCATACCTCCAACTCTCTCTTAATATAAGAAATCAGAAAACAACATAAATAAGCACCCTGTGGATATAATTGAAATACACTAGAGAGTAAAATCTCCATATTTTTAGTACATGTACTCACACACTCATTTTCGGTGTGAGTGCATATAGTATATAAAGCACATTTTTAATATAGTGCATCTCTCTTGTCGTTTCGAGCCATTTAAGGCATTGTCTTATATATAACATTGTCGAGTATTATATATAATAAACTGTCGAATGATATAATCAAATAATCTAATTGTCGTATATATTTTATATAATAACAGTTACCAAAAAAGGCTTGGTAGCTTAACATTTGGTGACCCCGACGTGATTCAATTAACATCTCGTAATTGTTCAAGAAATAAAAGACTATTTTATAAAATATTCGCAAGTCGTCGTGTTTTTTGCTGGAAGTTATTGTATCTTATGCGCCAAATTCTTTGTTCACTCTATTTCAATTTAAAGAGAATTTAAAGTTAAGAGATTGACTCATTGCGCGTTATCGCTCATTACGTGTCTACCCCAACATTGACGGTTGTCTGGGCATCGTTCGTTAACAGTCGAGTGCATTTTGTGAAAAAAAAAAAAAAAACACTCAACAGATGGCTACAGAAGGTGATATACAAGGTAGGCTGCAGTATTGCCGACACAAGGCCAAGGCCTTACTAGTAAAAGCGCGTGATATGGAAAAAATATTCACTCCTCAGCGCATTGCCTCTATATCCGATGTTGAGCTGGACCTGCGTTTGCAAATCTTATAAAATGCAGCAATCGTTTGATGCCGTCCATGAAGACATTAAAGGGTGCAGCTTCGATAAAATAGAAAGCCCCTATCCAACGGTTTTGAGGAGGCAATGGTGACGGACAGGGCATTGTTCCTGAGCGAAGTCAACCGGCGCAAGGTGCCGACTCTCCCATCCTCCACATTAATGTCCGACGGACTCCTCACCTCATTGGGCATTGGTAGGAGAAGGCGGTCTCGCATTCCGGAATTGAAGCTGCCCGAGTTTAGTTTAGGCTACAAGGAGTTCGCGGACTTTTACGCCATTTTCATATCCGTTATCCACAGGGATCCTGAGCTGTCTGATATACAAAAAATGCAGCACCTCAAATCGTGTCTACATTGTCCAGCGTTCGACGCCATCCGATCGCTCGAACACTGCGATGACAACTACGCAGTGGCACCTGATATACAAAATAAGAGATTCAATAACAAACGACTAATCTTTCAGGACCACGTAGCAGGAATTCTTGGATTCCCAAAATTAAGGTCCGCCTATGCTGGAGGCCTGCCTCACCTGTCAGACTGCGTCAACTCCCATTTGCGGTCTCTGCAAACCATGGGGTCTGATGAGGAAATATCTGGCGCAATTATAATCCTTAGCCTCTTAGAAAAGGTGGATGATGCGACTCGCACAATGTGGGAAGAAACCACCTCCAGCCACAGGATTCCAAGCTGCGCAAGCTTCTTAAGCTTCCTGGAAGGCATATGTACAAAATTGGAGAGTGTGGAGCACGTGTCTTTGATGTATACAAGTAGAGTGTCTGCTGACAGTGGTAAAAAAGAATCCACTCACAAACGAAGCTTTCTGACCACTGCGACTGGGCTGCACTATGAAAATTGCAATGACGCAACGCACTCAGTCCCCTCCTGCCCACAATTTCTGCGCCTGTCACCCCTTGACCGACTGCAGAGAGCTAAGGAGCTGGCACTTTGCATCAAATGCTTGATGACAGGTCATCGTCTTTGAAGCTGCAGCTCTACCAGCCTGCCAATCGTGCGGTCGAAATCACCACAGCTTGCTTCACCTTGGCCCGTCCAGTTCAGGTGATCTGCAGTCAGCGCTCCAACAAAAAACATCGCTATTGGCAAGGACCCCGGAGGAAAAGTACGTATTCTTGGCTACAGCGATTGTCATGGTGAAGAGCAGCGCTGGAACTTGGGTGCCGTGCCAAACACTCTTAGATGGTGTTTCACAGCTCAACAGCATAACCTCAAAATTGACTCATCACTTGCAGCTTCGCAAAAGAAGATCCGAGGCGATCGTTTCTGGGATCGGAAGCGCAGAGCCGAAGTCGGTTGAATTTATGGTGACGCTCTCACTGCGATCCTGTACATCAGAATACGGCACAACTCTATCGGCGTTGGTGGCTCCCACGATAACGGGCAGTCAGCCTAGCATCCACCTCGACCCCTCTCACTGGAAAATTCCAGACAACATTTGACTGGCAGACCCAGAGTTTCATCGCCCCCAAAAAATTGACATGCTGATTGGGGCCGGACTTTTTTTTGAACTGCTGTGTGTGGGTCAAATCAGGCTGTCTGCTGAGCCACCCATCTTCCAAAAAACTCGTCTGAGATGGGTGGTTGCTGGAGGAGGATCTGCTCCGGATCGGTCTGCCGTGCTTGTCGCCCAATGCGTCACTCCCGAGGAGACTGAACAAACTCTAGATTGCAGCATTCGGAGGTTCTGGGAGATTGCAAACGTACCTGAACCTACTTCCATTTATTCAAAGGAGAAAACGGAGTGCGAGAAGCATTTTAAGTCGCACGTCTCTCGAACAGCATATGCTGCGTACTCTGTCCACCTCCCTCTAAATGGCAGCCTCGAAAAGCTGGGTGAGTCCTACAGCCAAGCGCATTGCCGCTTTATAAATTTAGAGAAAAACTTGGAACGCCAGCCACGGCTAAAAGCTCAGTACTCCGCCTTCATTCACGAGTATTTGAAATTAAACCACATGTCACTCGTGGACAGAGCCTCGGCCCGGCTCTGTAAATATTTTCTGTCACATCACTGCGTGCTGAGGGCCGAAAGCTTCTCCACAAAACTCAGGGTTGTGTTTGACGGATCTGCAGTCACTTCATCTGGAAACTCATTATACGACTTGCTCTTGACAGGTCCAATAATTCAACCAAAGCTGTTCAGCACTCTGATGCGCTTTCGCACGTTTCCCGTGGCGCTAACCGGAGATATTTGTAAAATGTATAGATGCGTACGAGTCCCGGAGCCAGACAGTTACCTGCAATGCATATTGTGGCGCGACTTCCCGGAGAAGCAAATCCAAATTTTCAAATTAGACACCGTCACTTATGGCACAAGGCCAGCATCATTCCTAGCAGTTCGAGCCATGCACCAATTGGCAGAGGATCGGGAGGATGATTATCCCATTGGTTTCCAAATACTCAAAAGAGATTTTTATGTAGACGATCTCATTACTGGAGGAGAATCAATTCCGGACGTTCTGGAAATGATGCGGGAAATCAAAAATCTACTAAGTGAGGGAAACTTCATCTTGAGGAAGTGGTGTTCAAGCAGTTTTGCCGTCTTAAGTGAACTACCGGACTCAGAAAAGGAGTCCTTTCTAAAGTTCGATGACGGAAGCGACATAACCAAGACACTTGGATTGGCCTGGGATCCCGCAGCTGACAAACTTATGTTTTCATTTTCACCCATGGCGGGTGTTTTAAAACCTACCAAACGCTTCGTTTTGTCTGCCATTGCTCGTTTATATGATCCACTTGGATTGCTAGGGCCAGTTGTAACCAGCGCAAAAATTCTACTGCAGCAGTTATGGATAGAGAAGCTAGACTGGGATGAAAGTTTACCAGCTTCTTTGGCCACCCCCTGGCTAAACTTCTCATCTCAAATGAGTCGAATGCAACAAATCAACTTTCCTAGGCTGGTTGGACACCCGAAGAGCGTTATCGAAGTACATTGCTTCTGCGACGCCAGTATCAGCGCGAACGGCGGATGTATCTATGTGGTATCCAGCGTTCAAGGCCAAAGACATGTGATCTTGATGTGCTCTAAGGTTTGGTATGCGTCGCTTTCCTGATATCCCAGCTGATTTACGAGGTACGAAAAATGAAGCTGTTTAATTGTCCTTTCTTCTGTTGGTCAGATTCGTCCGTGACGTTGTCTTGGGTAAGATAGGAGCCTGCACGACTGCAAGTATTTGTTACAAACCGAGTGGCGGCCATCCAAGACTTAACAGATGGAATGGAGTGTCGGTATGTTCCGACTGCACACAACCCGGCTTACGTCCTCTCACGAGGCTGCTCCCCTAGCGAACTGCTGGTCCAGCGGCCCTAGATTTTTAAACTACAGCCAAAACCATTAGCCCCGGCCATGCGGATTCGTCAACCCCTTGCCAGAACTAAAGAGAGCCCTTGTCGCCGTATCCAAGCCTCTCTCCGATGTCATTCTTCGCTGTAAATTTGTAAATTCGTGGGAAAAGTTTACTCGCGCCTTTGTTTATGTCTATAAGTTCAGAAAGGGCATCAGGCATCCTGGTCTTACACTCGATCTCGATCCTGGTCTTACTACATTCACAGGGGACGGCAGTTGGTAATTCGAAGCATACAAATAATTTACCTTGCTTCCGAGTACCGAAGTCTAAAAGGAAAACAACCTGCAACAAAGGAAACAACAAGCATCTAGCAGAATCGCCTCTTTGAATCCATTCTTAGACAAAAATGGAATTATGCGCGTTGGTGGACTTCTTGGAAATGCAGCACTGGATTTTAACGCGCAGCATCCCATCATATTGCCGAGAACTCATCCAATCACACGCACCATAATCAATAATCATCATTGGAAAAACCTACATCCTGGTCCCCGATGTTTGCTGGCAATCATTCGGCGGCAGTATTGGCCAATTGGAGGCCGTAAGACAGTGGCGGCGGTTGTGAGCAAGTGTATCCGTTGTTTTCATGCTAAACCTAAAATAGTGGACCATTCTTTTATAAAAATTCAGTTCGAAATAAAGGCTCCATAAAGACGTATGTTTGCGTGTTCATATGTTTCGCTACAAAGGCTACGCACCTGGAGCTTGCGCAGGACTTATCCACCCAGGCGTGATGAGCTGAAGTGCCTTTTTGAAAGTAGTCAGCATCAAAATTCTGTGGATCAATTTTGCAAGTCCGACGATATTGAATGGAAATTCATACCACCCCGGTCGCCACATTCTGGAGGGCTCTGGGAAGCCGCCGTGAAAACTGCCAAGCATCATTTTTATAGAGCTGTGGGTCCTTCGAGTCTCACCCTTGACGATCTACAAACATTAATTTGTCACATAACAGCAATCCTTAACTCGCGACCACTGATGCCATTATCGGAACACCCTGACGACCTAGATGTGCTAACCCCAGCCCACTTCTTAGGCACAGCACCCATAAAAATTTTTGCTGAACCTGATATTAGCAACATTAATTACAATCGGCTGGATCGTTGGCAGCGTGTGACGTATTTTCAGCAAATATTTTGGAACCGCTGGAAGGAAGAATACCTCACGCTGTTGCAACAGAAGTCTAAATGGACGCAGCCGCACGAAAACATCTCCGTAAACGATGTTGTACTGGTAAAGCAGGAAAACCTCCCGCCCTTAAAATGGCCGTTGGCAAGGGTGGTCGAGCTCGTACTCGGTGAGGATCAGGTAGCCAGAGTCGCCGTGTCGAAAACCACCAATGGAATCATTCGAAGGGCCGTCCGAAAACTCTGCGTACTTCCCAAGCAGGGCATTGTTTGAAAGGTCTTTCAAGGGGGGGGATTTTGTTTGGCTATGCAGCCCTTTGTGCCATACTAGCTGCTCCAGCATAAGAAATCAGAAAACAACATAAATAAGCACCCTGTGGATATAATTGAAAAACACTAGAGAGTAAAATCTCCATATTTTTAGTACATGTACTCACACACTCATTTTCGGTGTAAGTGCATATAGTATATAAAGCACATTTTTAACATAGTGCATCTCTCTTGTCGTTTCGAGCCTTTTAAGGCATTGTTGTATATATAACACTGTCGATTATTATATCTAATAAACTGTCGAATGATATAATCAAATAATCTAATTGTCGTTTACATTTTATATAATAACAGTTACCAAAAAAACTTGATAGCTTAACAATTAACGATGAATTAATTTATATATTAGTGAGTAGATGATCAGCCTATTCCCATGTGAGGTCGAGCAGGTGGGTCCCATGTAGGAGCTGCTGTTGTCCAGAAGATTTAGAGTCAGGTTGTTGGAGTGCTCGTGGAGCTTTTTAATGTATTTATTACTCCTTTTGGCAATACCCAGGAAATTTCGAGGTAATTATGAATCTCAACATTACTGAGGTCATATCCACATTTGCAAATATTTAATTTTTTTTGTCGTTTCCCAGTGCCTCAAGCAAACTGAACAAGCTATTCATTAATTCTTTGTTATCATTAGTAAACCGTAAGGCTACGACATAACGGGTAATTCTGTAATTCTGTAATATAGCAGCAAGAACTAATAGAAAAAGTGTTCCCTGATATCCGAATCAATTATGGAATCACGATTAGCTTAGTGAACGAGTTATTGTTGCCGCCAAGAACAAAAATGTCTTCCAACTCAATCATGTAATTCAATCCAGCATAGAAACTTAGGAAATAACATATAAGTCAATAGACACCGTTGTGGAGGCAGAGGAAGCAGTTAATTACTGTACGGATTTTCTGAACTCACTTCATCTGCCCGAAATGCCACCACACATTATGAAATTGAAAATTGAAGGTGTACCAATTATCATGCTCCGAAACATCAATCAGCCGAAAGCCTGCAACGGCACAGGGTCATGAAATTAATGGCCAACGTGATAGAAGCAACAATCCTAACTGTTCCTTTCAAAGGTTAATGTTTGGTTATGCAGCCCTGAGTGCCATACCAGCTGCTCCCTCCAACGTCATCACAATATAAGAGCGTAATATAATATAGAAGGGAGCACTTACTCCCGCGCCAACTCTTGCAGTCGCAGCAGCCAAGTCGGGCGCTTTCGGTGACTGCAAGATCGCTTTTCTCACCATCTCCCTCCTAAGTGCGAGAGACTGCAGCCGAAGCCGCATGTTTCAGCGGTTTTGCCGCGGCTGCCTCTCTTCTGCCAGCTCGATCAGTCGAAGCTGCAATAAGGGCAGCTTCCACGTGGCTGTAGGTGGCAGACACTTTATCGTTGGAGCTGGAGAGGTGCAGAAGTGCTGAGAATGGGGCTGCACAAGGAGGCGTGGGCACCCACTGAATTCATACAATGCTGTCGGAATTTGCATAATCGTATGGTACAAACGAACCACGCGCCTGCGCACCGTCCGTCGTCCGTTGTTTTTTTGTTCAGTTTACGGAAATCGATAAGCGTTCTTTTTAGTTTTTGACCCGATTTGTCTGAAGCCTTTTTGTCGACGACCCAAATTGGATTATTTTAAGGTGATTTTGATGCCCTAATTATGCCACTTGCAAGAAGTTGTTTAACCTCTTCATTGACAAAGTCGGAAATTCCCATTGGGTATGGGTATAGTTTTGAATACACCGGCTCGTCGTCCGTTGGGATAGTAGCGACCGTGTTTATGTTGTAGGGTAGGGAATCGTTTGGGTCTGAAAATGAAACCAGCTGTTTGGCTGATCATTTCCTCAAAGTCTTTCCTGACTAAAAAAGGAATATCAAAGTCATCAATTGTTTAACCCGATTATGGCGTCAAAATCGTTATTTTATCCAGCATGAATAAATATGATTTTATGTTAAAGATATGTATGAGGCATTTGTGCGTGATTCTTGTTTGCCCGTGAAGGGAGTTTACTTGAAAATGTTTATTTACCGGAACAAAGCACGATAGTGTTAAGATTTATGTAATTTTTAGAAGCGCCTGTGTCGATTAGTAGTTTTATGGTTTTCCCTGCGACCGTGTGCGTAATGTACGGAAGCGGGGAGCTACCCCTAAAAAATTATAAAATTCCGGACCCGAAATATCGTCTTCAATTTCCTCGAGGGTTCCCTGAGCTTTTCTATAATAATCAACCTCCCCTTTTTTTTAGACAAATTGTTAATTTTATGACGACTCTGCTTTCGGAAATCGCCCGAATTTCCTGTCTTTCTATATCCTAAGGAGTTTTGCCTAAAGCGCGATGATGGATCGACGTCCATTGGCTCAGGGGCGTTATTCTGCTGCCTCTGTGGGCACTGTTTTACGCCACTTATTGCTAAGGGCTGGCCTTGTGCTCTACCTTGACTGTTTTGAAAGTTTGAGTGCCTTTTATGAAATCCTTGTTCATTTTCGTGTTGATGAAAGCCGCGTTGTCGCGATGCTTCTTTATCCTTGGGATTACCCTCGCTATGTTTCGCAAAATTAGCTGCGAAAAACTCTTGTTATTGCTATCATTAGGCTTGGGCTAATACTAATGCCGTTAGCAGATTGACAGGTTTAGCTTGGAAAACGGCCCACCCAAGGGATTTTTTAAGGCCGGATACAAATGTATAAAGTGCATCGTTTCTAAATTTTTCGTTAAGAACAGCGGCAGCCACTGCGTCATAGAACATAATAGTTTTATTCGTTAACAAAGTTAACTTCTTTTTGGCCTAGCAAAGGCATATCGCCTTGTCTTAAAATATTTCATTCCTGCTACACCACATGTACTGGAGTTTTATCTGTATATGTAAAGTCCAGTGTAGCCATTATTGCTCGAACATAAAGAACCGTTTTAAAGGATGCTAATACCGCAGATCCCCTTATTCTATTTCGTATAATGGCAACGACTTGGTAATGCTGTGAACTGCCCAAGTAAAACCTAAACTTGTTTACTCTCGTCAAAATCAGAAAGAGACTTTAATATATCTAGCGACTCATCGCATTCCAGACCTGACACTATCTCCAGTGGCGGATAAACCTCTATTTTTGCCGCGTTCACTTTTAAGCTATCAACATGATCTGTTTACGCTTTTATTTGTTGTTCGAAAAATTGTTGTTGTTGCTGCAAGCCAACGCATAAGCTCTGCTCTATTTTGTTCTAAATTGTTCAAACATATTTGTTTTATTTATTGTTTTTCGGTACGATGGAATGACGTCATCAAATTCATCATCGTCGGATGCTACTCTTAAAGTATGCATTTACTCATAGAACAGATAGAATATCGATTAGGAAGGGAAAAAAATTTCCAATTTCTTTTAAATTTATAGTTAATGAGATTATTTTTATTCTTCCAAACACTGGCACTTTTTTTCTCTTTCTTTTTTATCTTATATGACTTATTTATATTATATAGTTTTATTTTTATATTTTTTTTGAAAGAATGGCAAAAGAATGTTTCACTTATATGATTTTTGTATACTGCAGCTAGTAACCGATCCGGAGTGAGAGCTGGGTAGCTAGATGTTAAATATTGTTTAAATTGGCTTTGTTTCAACTCGTGGCTGCGAGTTTTTGTGGACTTTAGTTTTAACCTAAAAATTTTTTTTACTATGCAATTGTTGGTTTGATTTCTATTTTTTTTTTGTTTTGGTTTCACTGTAATGTATTCACTTTTTTGTGTTTAGTTTTTAGTGTGCTTTAGCTGTGATGTGGTGGGCAATTTATTTAAAACCCGTTGGGCGCCAATTAATAAGTTTTATTTGTAACATATAAGTTACTGTAATAACTATGTATGCTATGCACAGTGAAGGAGCGTCTTCATTGTTTAAGATCCAATCCAAGAAGAAAGCGGCTTGATCTGCCCAAAGCTCAGCACAGCCACCGGACAGCATCTCCCAATACAGAGAGGCTAGAGCGGGGTCTCGGTTTGCCATGCATTACAGATGCATTTCAAATGCATTTCGAGTGGATCTCCGGTGAGTGGCTTCGTGTCGGCTGGCTGTTGACCTCGCGTCGCCGCGCTCTTCTTACACGTTCTGCTGCGTCTATGCTTCTTATCCGTTGTTAGCAACATTAGCTTATGTGCTAACAACGGATGTTGCTTTCAAGTCCGCAACATACATTACGGCAACATAACTTATACTATATGCACCCACGCAGAAGGCGTGAATACATGTACTAAAACTTTAAAGAGTACACTCTCTAGTACATTTCATATGGATAAACAGGGTGATCATTTAGGTAGGAGTTCATCGATGGTTTTGGGCACTCTCTTAACGATACGCGACCAAAAAACAATCTAGTTGCATTTTGGAATTATTAATGCCAATTATTATTTCGAATAAAAATAAAAATCTCTGTCCAAAACACTTAAAAAGTTATCATTACTAAACTAGAAGCTACCTCGAATCTAATCCAACATTTAATCAAGAACTTAAGCACAATTTAGAAGAGGGAATAAAACAAAAGACAAAAAGAAAGTAAAAAAGAAACATAAAATAAAAACAGTACATTTTTTTTGTGTATAGGCCCCTGGACCTTAATATTTAACTCCAACCTCAGAATACCTATGAAGGACCAAATTCGATGTATCATTGACACTGGTTCATCAATTAACATCATAAGGAAAAACATTTTCAATAATAACAGTTATGACGAAAATGTACTTGTGCACACGATCAATGGCAATATGGATCTAAAACAAATTATTTTAATAGCAGTCAGCAAACTGTGTTCACAATATCAAAAATACTACAAACATAATTTGTCTAAAAAAAAACTTTCTTCAATTTTGCAACGCCATTAAAAATTATGTTGATGACTCGACAAAGATGACTCACATGAAATTCTAAGCCCAGCAGAAATAGCAGATACGCACTTTAAAACAATCAATACAGTTTCAAAAATTTCAATAATTAAGAAAGGGAGAAATTGCAAACAGTTTATAGAGTGTAAAAATTTGAACTTCACTCCTACTATTAAGCTCTCAATTATAAACACACCTGGAGAACCCACATATAAAAAACACTATGAATAGCTGTAGTCTTTAGACAAAGAAGTCAATAAAAAGATTGATGAGATGTTGAGCAGGGAATAATTTGTAAATCGAATTCTTACCATTCTCCCATCTGGTAAGTGCTGACAAACGTAGACGCTTTTAAAAAACCAAAATTAAGATAAGTCATTGAATAAAACAGTATTCTCTACTAAGCATGATCTTTATGAATATACTCGTACGCCATTTGGTTTAAAAAATGCCACTGCAACATTCCAACGCTATATACTTTCACATGATTTTATTCATAAGAAATGCTTAGTTTACCTTGGCGGTATAATTGTATATCGTACTTTTTTAAAAGACCACGTAACGGCTCGAACGGTTATTTTAAAATTAAAAAAAGCAAATTCGTAATTGCAGATAAATAAACGCGAAGTTCTAAAAAAAAAACGATTTCCTTAGTAATTTAATCACTACTAAAGGAATTAAGCCTAATTCAAACAAAATTAAAGCTGTTAAAAATTTCCCAATACCAAAAAACCAAAAAGACTTCAATTTATTACTAGAACTATGTGAGTTTTATAGAAAAATTATCCTCAACTTTGCCTACGTTGTCAAACCTTTGACATTGAGACTTAAAAAAATGCATCCCTCAATTATAATGACAAAGATTACATTTAAGGTTTTAAAAAACTTTAATTGCTTATTACTTTTTATGCAATTTTGATTTATCCAAACTATTTAATTTAATTACTGATGCACTGATTTAACTACTTGCAGTTTGGTCATGCAGCACTAAGCTCCATATCACTTGCTCCCTTTAATTATTTAAAATATAAAGGAAAACAAACTAAAACAATAATTGCTCTCACGCCAGCTCTTGTAGTCGAAACCACAAATTCAGGCGTTGTCGTCCTGGCTGCAAGTTGGCTTGCTTTGCCACCTCAAGCAGCTAAAGCTGCAAAATCGGGCACACTCTTCGTGGCTACCGGCAGGGCAGATACTTTTCTTTGAAACTCGAGATCAATCGAAGGGCTTTTTAGCTTCGTCAACAATATTATCCGAAAGTGTATCCGACCCTTGCTCCCTTGCTCCTTTCCTTGCTAAGTTTGTGGACATTTTGATCACATTTTCGTCTATTCTCGATCTGGAAGTGGACCTAACATTGGTAGGAAAATTTCGACACTTGAAGTCCTACCTTAGAGGCCCTGTTCTAGACTCAATAAAACCGCTTAAAATATATCGAACAAAAACTAAAACTAAACGACTAAAAAACAGGCGGCTCATTAGGCTCATTTCGATGCGATCCTCGAATGTTCAAAAGTGAGAGCTCCTACAGTAGTTTTCTATGATTTCAAATGCCGTAATAAGTCACTCATTATTGCAAGAGGTGGACTATGTTACCCAGGAGATTTGGCAGGATTCCATTTCGTTCGATAACATCCCATCACTCGACCGATTTTTAGAATTTTTGGATAGGCGATGTCTTAAACTTGAGAGGTTGGAGCACTAGGCCCTAAGGCAGCCACATAAGTCTTAAGTAGAAGGAAGTAGGGGCAACGGCTCACAGCATATGAGATAATTTTTAATAACCACTATGAATTCTTACTTCTATTTGTGCTGCCATATACCCGGGCACAACATTTGCAATTGTCAACTATTCGGCAGCATCTCACTAACTTACTAATTGATGAGAAACTGCGTCTTTGTTTAGGCACAAGGTTATACTGCTCTAAGTTATGTGGATTGCCTTTGTTGAGGCCACAGCTCTCTCTGCGCAAGCCAAGACTCCAATGAAATGGCCACTAGCCCGTGACACGGAACTGATGGAAAGGATGGAGTATCAAGGGAGTCTGCAAACTGTCAATGGTTTCATCAAGAGGGCTGTCCGAGAACTATCCGTACTGCCCAAACAGGATGCGGTTAAAAGCTTTGAGTTTCCAATGAAGAGACTATGTTTGGTTGCGCAGCACTAAACTTCATATCACCTACTCCCTCAAATTATTTAAAATCTAAGAGATAATAAAACTAAAACAATAATTGCACCCACGCCAGCTCGTGCAGCACTTGAAATCGCCACAAAACGTCAAAACGGCGTTACCGTATTGACTGCTTGCCTCTGTATACCAGCTCAAGCAGCTGAAGCTGCCAAATCGGGCATATTCTTGACTGCGGGCTGAGCAGACACTTTTTTTGATGTTCGAGATCAATCGGAGGTGCAGGCAATCACATCAATTTACCTTTTGTCAATTTAAATTATTATCATACTTTTTAACAAAGCCACTAAAAAATAACAGTTGCTATATTAGTAATTTCCCAGGACCATAAACCTATTCGTTATACTAGTAAAGCTATAAACAAACATGATTTAAACTTTTTTACCATTGAAAAAGAGATGTTAGTGATAATTTGGGCAAAGAAATATTTTAAATCATATTTATTTCGATGAAAACTCGAGATTTTAAGTGATTGTAGACACTGTGTTTGGTTAGACAACATAAAAGAACCTAATATGAAATCAGAGAAGTAAAATCAAACTTAACGAATTTGATTATAAAATAAGGTTTTTGGCAGCAAAAGAAAATAATATTGCGGATGCTCATTTAAAAGTAAAAATTTAAGAAAACTTTCTTGGAAAACATCCGAAAGCATTGCGGCAACCATTCATAGTGCAATAGAAGGTAAGCAAAATTCATAATTAATAATTAATATCAAAAGATATTTCAACAGAGATCACAACAAATAATAATCGCATATCGGATATAGAATGTTTTCATAGGACAATAAATGGAAAATTATAAATCATTAAAAGCGAAGCAAATCCAAGGAAATTATAATCATAAAACTATATACTTAAAGCCTAACCAAACACCTGCAATATTTTTTTATTCTTAAGAGTATTCCTTTACGATACACAGTCGAAAAATCAAATTAATAAACAAATTATATGAAAACAGACTTCAATACGACATAGATATCAGGTTAAACAATTAGCTCTCGGTAAGTCAACCAAACCTTTTAAAAAGACAGGAAACATACATAAAGTAGAGAGAAACATTTCGAAGAAACGGTACACAAAAAATAATTCACTATAAAACTTAATTCAAATAACGCAAGAAAAATAATATTAGCAAATACGACAATTTCAGATCAACGTCCGAAAATGGCATGGATAAAACTAACTAGCTTAACAACGATACCCCTATTTTTTTTATTTACGCTTATAATAGGTATAAAGACACAAGCTAATCCCATTAAAGGACCAAACGATTATCTTTTATTCAAAACAGAAAACATAGACATGTCTGCAACTTATATAATACCGAATAAATATATGAAAACCTAATTTACCAAGCTCAGGCATTCAAGGAATTATCTCAAATACAATACTTAATAGAAAAGACGAAGGTCTATCTTGACAAGACCATTACACAATAGCTACGTCAAAAATTCATAAATATAACAAAAATTAATAGACAATCAATGCCAAAGGGGAATCTTATTGCATACCAAAATCAAATTTAGACATACTAAATCCAATAACTATTGTAGCTTATTAGCCAATTGTTACTTGTTTGAACCAAACATTATTCTAACTTAAAATTTGCCAAAATCAACACTTGCACAAGATTGTTTAGACAAAAATAAATAATGAGTGTTATAAGTCTACCATTTTACTTAATGAATAAATTTAAGAATATACCGAAAATATTTTTAAAATTGATAAATACTAATATTACAAATACAAATATTTAACCTCAAACGCATAATGAAGAAACAACTACTATATACCCAAACTTATCCTTCACTTTACCCTTAGAAGCTTACCTGAACATTATTTAAGATTGTTCATTTACTCTATTTAAAATACAAAAAATTACTTTGACAGAATTGAATTAAAAATTCAATCGTAGAATTAATTTATTATATTTACACTTTTATTAGCAAACAAATTTTTTCGTTACTGATACTGTGAATTTCATTTATTGAAATTTACACAAATTGTTTTTATTCATTGCTTTATATTTTGACGTTATGTAAACTTTCAACGGAAGATTTGTGTATTATAATTTAGCTTATACGAACATATTTGATAAATAGCGTGAGATGGATCAAGTAATTGAAACAATATTAATTCCACAGCAATTGCTTTATTTTATTGCTGGCCGACGTTGTTGTCAAAAATTTTCTTGCACGTTTCGAAAATCAGACAAAATAATATACGAAAAATATTCTCAATCGTGGGGATTAAAAACACGGTATATTGAATATCGTTATCTCGGATATGTCAAAGTGTTTAAAATAGACTGTATTCACTTCATAGAAAAACCTGCAACTCTAAAGTTATCTCATACTACCATAATCAATATTATCACATTATTGAGCCATACAAAAATTGTTGAAATAGATGAGATAAACGTACTTAAAAACTCCATTAGTCAACAATTATCAACCAATTTTTCTTTTTTTGATGTTATTGCAATAAAAAATACAAAAACATCAATGTTTTGTCGCTATTTGAAAAGACAAAATAATTACTTCAAACACCATTCAATAATTTCACACCACCATGACATTTCAAAGTCACTTTATTCAAATCGTTTTATTTTGTTTAATAACGTTATTTCCTTGGATAAATCCCTATTAATTCTAATTACAATATTAGAAAATTCAAAAAATAATAAATCAAATTTTAAAATATTGTGCGTAGAAAAAGAAAGCCTCGTAGCTATATATAACAGCGAACGTTTATCCGAATTTTTAGGCGAACAAATTGGTGAAACCGTCGGAATACAAGTAGAAAATCATTGTAATATAGGTAGTTTAACTCAAATAATATACACAACAGCAAAATACTTTTTACGAGCTTTGTTTAACAATAACCACACCGAGATGAACAATATAAGCCATTTTATGCTAAATGATGCACACTTACATTCACCATATACTGACGTCTTGCTAAGTGAATTAAAGCAATCATTAAAAGTGAATCAATCTCTTAGAATTATATTATCTGTGCGATCAAAATATTTAAAAAGTCTTTCCTTTTTTAAAGAAGGTACAGAACTTTGCTTAACTGATTCTACATCATCAAATATTGAAATTTTTTATTTGGAAGACATTGAAAACTTTTTTAACGCGTACAGTGTTGAAAAAATTCCAGGCATGCATAGTTACAATTTTCAGGTGTTCAGAAATAAAAGCGACCGAAATGTTCAAGCTGACAACTGTCTTCAAGCGTACGAGGAAGTTGGAAATGATGCTGCCTTTTGTCCATTACTTTTTTCAATTAATTACGAGCTGGTACCTGTGAACTATCAGCATTCAGTTACTGGAAACACGGCCGTTTTAATTTCCGCTCAATTGGGTAATGCCAAGCACCTTCAGCTACTGTTATTTATGGGAGCTAATCCGTTTATTGTGAACGGAATGGGCGAGTGTGCAGAAACAATAGCAAGCTTAAACAACAACACTGAATGTGTTAATATCCTAACCAGCTATAATTTACGTAATGTACACGATACAATAAAACCTGAGTCTATTGATTACGATGTCATAATAAATTTAATATCTTTGCTGTGCAACAGAAAACATTTTATGTCAGGTATGAAATTGTTTATAATGTTATTTTTATACATAATACTAAAAAGTATAATACAATCAGACCATATCATAATTATTTATGCTGCACATAAATTGATTTCAAGCTTATAGTGTCTATAAATTAGATAGTTTTGTGAAATGTGCAACTTTCTATAATTTTTTAGATTTAAGTTTTAGCTTTTAATAGAGAGAAATCAAATTGGGCAAAACCCATTCATAAATAATAAACTACTGTCCAAAAATATCAATTTTTAAAAAAGTGGAATAGATCATAAAAATGAAAAAAAAAAAATTAATTTCATATTAAAGTGTAGAAAATAAAAATAAAACTTCAAAATTGGTAATGGACAAAAGTATTTTGACAATATGTGTTTTATAGAAAATAGAATAAATTTGAAAGAAATACCAGAATTTATAAAAAGCTTAATAAAAAATATAGCCCCCTTTGGCGATTATTACCTTTTGTAAATGTTCGGGAAGCGATTTTACTAAAATACGACGCGTTTCTAGGAAAATATCCTTTCAAAGTTCTTTTACCTCTGCAATTATCCCTTCGCGCGTTCTCGTGAGACGTGAACATCTTTTACGTTTTATGCAAGCCCACACATTTTCTATAATGTTCAAATCGGGACTCTGGGGTGATCAATCTATTAAATTGATGCGCAAATTCCTTAAGAAATTCATTACAATTTCGGCTTTGTGACAAAGAGCGTTATCCTGTTGCAAAATAAAATCTTGTCCGATAAGTCTGTCACCGGAAAATAATGCATGGTCATTTAGGATATGTAAATACCATTCTCTATTTAGTGTGTCATCAATGGGTCTCAAAATACCGATCCCGTTAAAGCATACACATCCCCAAAACAAAACACACCCTCGACCATGTGAAATCCGATCGCATACTGGTCTTAATTTTTTACGAGGGTTTTAAGGTAGTCGACAAAATATTTTATTTTTCGAGCCATGATACTCAACTAAACTTTCCTCAGTCCACAAAATTTGTTCCCAAAAAGATTGAGGCTAGTTAACAATACTTTTAGCAAATGTTAAACGCTTTATCCTTTTTTTTTGGTATTGGACGGGCTACAAAAGTAGCAAAGTTAGCCTCTTTGAGCCTTCTTCAACGGTTTTTCTGCTTATTGCCATACCGTAATCATTATTAACTTTTATTGAAACTGCCTTTGGAGTAATTATTACATCCTACTCAAATTTTCTAAGGATAATGCGATCCTGTCCTAGTGTAGTTTTCCGTGGTCTGCCTGCTCTGGCCAAATTATCCGTTGAATTTATTTATTTTTGCTTGTTGATTTGGTAATAAATACTTTGCCGCGATATTTTATAAAGTTTTCTGAGGTTTTGAAACGAAATACCTCCTTTGTATTTTGTTATCAATTCGTTACGCAGACTTTGGCTTAGTTCACGAGTCTTAGGCATGTTTTTATAAAAGAAACGATGAATTACGAATGGAATCGCAAAAATATTAATTAATAGTCGCTAAGGGCTTATTAAACTAGCCTTACAACTTGCAAAAACAAATGTTTAGTGCACGAGACACAAATAAGAATTGAGAGAATGCAATGTCAAAATACTTTTGTCCACTTAAAATTGCATTATCTCTCACTAAAAATGTCATAGCAAAGAAACGAATTAACTTATCAGTACGATCTATTACTTTTTCTTAAATCTATAAATAGAAGCTCTCTCTTAAGAGTTAAATAAATACCGTTACTTTTACGAGTAAAGAGAAACACGCGATAGTACATTGGTTAGTGCTTTGTCAAAATACTTTAAGTTTCTTGTCGTGATTAAAAATAAATTTTTTTTTTTTTTTTCAAAAATAACTTTGCCCAAGCTTTTGTTTAGAGTATTAATCCATCTGATTGTCGATTTTTTTATGGTTAAGATACCTAATCTCTTTATCTAAATAAAAAAAAGCTAGCATTATATTCTGGCGAGTTGCTCGAACGACTTCAGGCAAAAAACTTCTGGGGTCGTAATTGAAATATTTAATTTAGTATAGACAATAATTTCCAATTTCTTTGTGCATAATAGTTAAAACAATAACAATAGTTAAAGCAAGTTAGCATTAATTGCGTTGAGCACTATAACAAATATACTAAAATATACATATATAATTTTCTGTGCCTTTGCAAACATGCCTAACATGTTACAGTAACTTCAACCTTATCTAGGCATATTTCGAAAGAAAATGTATTTAGTATGTAAAATTTAATTAAAGGGTATTGATTATAATATATAAAATAAAATTTAATTAATAAATAATTGGAATTTTTTCTGTGCGCTTTCGGTCGTAGTTGCACAATTTACCTGTGGTTAATGCCTTAAAATGTATCGAAAAAGGTAATAAAATGTTCATCTCTAATTTTGTATCGATGCATTACATATAAAAATATATTTATTAAGCACAAATTTATTGTGTTGTTTTGAACAATAATGAACGCATATTCCGAATGCAGTAAAGGCAATATAATTCCAGCTACAAAGCGTCCGGATGGTACTTGGCGTAAAGCGCGTCGGGTAAAGGACGGTTACGTGCCTCAAGAAGAAATTCCTCTATACGAAAGTAAAGGAAAACAAATAGTTTCGCAGCGACAATCTGGCGTGCCACCGGGCATGTGTCCACTATTAGCAGCTGAGATTAAGAAGTCACGTGAAAAGAAAGAAAAGGCTAAAGAGAAAAAAGTGGAAAGAGAATTAATAAAAACTTCAATTAAAGTTGTACCTCAAAACGATAAATTAAAAATCATTAAATCTCCACGCGATTCTGTAAATGAGAATGAACTGCTAAATAGTTCCCAGTCGCTTAGTAAACAATGTGAAATTGATATAGATAAACTAATAAAAAAATTGAGGAAAAAAATAAGAGAAATTGAACTAATCGAATCTAAAATTGAAGCAGGCAATAAAGACAAGTTGGACAAAGATCAATTAAATAAATTAAAAAAAAAATCGGAAATTTTATTGCAATTAAAGCAAGTTGAAAATACTGAATTTGCGGTAGTGATGTAGTTTTGCTGATGAAATAAAAAATTAAGAGATATGTATTTAATGTATGTCAAATTAAAGTACACAAACATTTATCGAACTTTAAGAGTTTTATATAAAATCTTTTAAATATTATTTATATAACAATTGTCTTGTTTTAAAATCTATCTTATTATTTGTAATATTTAAGGAACATTAACATTATTGAATTAGAACTATTTTAAAATTATAAATAAAACAACTAACAATAAAATTGCATTTAAACATTTAAATTAATTTATGTTACATTTTTACAGGAAACATACTGATTATTTTGCCTTCGTATATTCACCAAGTTAAACTTAACTATATTCTTATAACTCATTTTTTAATTGGAAATTTGAAAGAATTTCCTATATATTTATTACATGAAGACACGGAAAACGATTTTTTAAATGCTTCAATGTTTAAATGCAATGGCGAAAATATAAAGGTCGTCATTGCAACAGAAATAATTGAATCATTTTTACTGCCGATTTCATTTAGATATTTAATAGATAGTGCGCGTCAAAAAGTTGAGAATTGTGAAACAGACAGATATGAATGGATATCTAAAAACTGTTTATCAAGAAGGCAACTTATTCTAAACGGTGAAGGTTGGTTTTAATGTTGTTCTTAAAAATAACTAAATATAAGAATATTCATTCTTTCAGCATCGACCAAAAAACAATGCTTTCAGCTGATATCAAAATATATATATTTAAATCTCAATAATTCGAGAAAATCAGCACTAGAAAGTATGAACTTAGATAAAATATGTTTAACTGTTAAATTACTATCTCCAAATATTGCAATTAGTGCATATTTGAATAACACTATTAAGCCGCCAGAGCATATAAGCGTACAAAACTCGGTACAGTTTCTGAAAACGATTGATGCATTAGATGATTTTGAACAAGTAACATGGCTGGGACTACGACTAGAAAATATGCCTGTATCATGCGAACATGGCAAAATTTTAATCTTTGGGATATTACTGAAATGCTTGGATCCTGTATTGACCATTGTAAGCTCGTTAACTTCAATGGACCCGTTAAGCTTATCATTTAATGAAGACATTGGTGAAATATTGGATAATTTTACAATGTACGTACAAAATCGTATAAACAACGAACGTTCGCGCTTGGCAGATAACCACTTTTCAGACCATTTAATTTTTGTACGAAATTTTCAAGAATGGCAAAGTCAATTTAAAAGTAATTTACCATTGTACCTCACTGATGAGTATGATTTTATTTATAATGGTCTAATGGAAAAGCTAAGTCTTACCCGCTTAAAACTTATAAATGCATTGCAATTATCAAATTTAGTACACAAGCATGGATATTTAAGTATTCAAAATGTAAATATCAACTCAACTAATTGGGCATTGGTAAAAGCTGCCCTTACTGGCGGATTGTACCCTAATATTTGTGAAATAGACCAAAAAGTCCAAAATTTGCAATCCATCCACACAAATAAAGTTCATTTAGACCCCTCGTCGGTGTTAAATAATTCTGTTGAACAATTAAAAATATATTTTCCAACTACATTAACTCAGTGGATTGTTTACACAAAACAAAAAAATACCATAAAATATGTTACTGTTGTTGTCCCAATGACTGTGGCGCTTTTTGCTGGTGAGTTTTCCTTTTTATCTTTTGTAGACTTGCAAATAAAGTGCATACATTTCAGGCTCTAAGAAATTAAATATGGAAAACTTTAGAAAGAGTCAAACATCGTGGGACTCCAATATAAACTTAAATATTGATGAATGGATTTGGATTCAAGTGACAAAATCCAATATCGAGCTTGTAATAAAAACCCGTAACCTATTTTTGAAATTTTATCAAACTTTTTTGAAGTACTGTAGCAATTTAGAAATCTGGCAACATAATTCTGAAGCGATTAATCAGTACGATTACTTCTTTGCACTTTTATCTACAATATTTAAGCATGAAGATACAGCTTTTGGTTTTAAAAGATGTGAGCTTAAAACTTATCAACCATTATTAAATCTAACTTCTTCTTATACTAAAAATATTACCTCACATTTTTCATGGAATAAGCTGCACGTTGATAATTTTAGTATACATCAGAAAACAATTCGTCCTACAAAAAATTCAAACTTCGTAGAAAGTCATTTTTTTCTGTTGTTCACTGAAAAGAGTCCGGAGTGTTTTTACCTAAACGCCAATGAAAAATATATTCAAAGTGCGATTGGAAAATTTGTCACGCAAATTGATACATGTAAAAACCTTATTTACGTTATATTATATTCCAAAAATCCAGATGTCATGTTAAGTGTTTGTCAAGTTAAAAGACACAATAATATTTGTGTGCTAACAGAATATTTTAGAAATAAAATTCCAGTGCATGAAGTTGTGTAAGTATAGTACATATAAATATTATGTTGGTACAAATATATTTAAATAATTTCAAATCAATATAAATGTATTACAGAGAGGCTTGCCTGTATTTAAATGTCAATGTTCCTGATATTAAAGGCCGGCTCGTATCTTGTCTCATTGATAAAAGAGTTGGAAAACTAATATTGAAATGTTTCGCCTTTCGACACCATTGGATAAATAAATGAAATAAATGATTATTTATTAAGAAGACATTCTATTCTAAATGAAAGTTAAATATTAGAAACTTCATATGCTCAGCATAGAAAAAAAATGCATTCAGTTAATATTAAAACATATATTTAAATCAGAATAAGTCGAGAAAATCAGTACTACTTAGTTTTTCATTTTTTGTTTTTAAAAATTTAAATATCAACTTAAGTAATTGCGTATTGGTAAAAGCTACCCTCATTGGTGGATAATTCCCTTATATTTGTTTAAAAGATCAAAAACCAAAAACTTGAAATCAATACACACAAATAAAGATTATTTGGACTCTTATTCGGTGTTTCATAATTTTTATGAACAGTTAAAATTATATTTTTTTAACTACATTAACGCAATTGATTGTTTACACAAAACAAAAAAATACAACAAAATATGTCACTATTGTTAACCCAATGGTTGTGTCGCTTTTTAATGCTAAGTTTTTACTTTTAAGTTTTGTAGACTTACGTACAAAGTATATACATGTAAGAAGTAGGAGGTTACTGCGAGGGTGGCAACCCCTTATTTCGGTCCCTTTGGAAGTTGTTGTGGACAGGGACTGCAGCAGAGGCGAGCATTCGCGCAATACCTGGAAGAGGATTAAGTTGTCAAAGAGTAAAAGTCGAGGAGTACAATCAGCTGTTAGAATACGCAATTACCTTGAAATATAATTAACTATTAACTATTATTACATTTGGGGGCTAAACCGTGCCAGAACTTTGCAAATTGAAACTGATCAGAACTTTGCAAATAATAACGAAGATGCAAAGAAGTCCAAAAAGTACTCGGGCAGAAACATAAAGAAGAGCGATGACAAGCAACGAAGGAGAGGTAGAAGGCAGTGTGAGCAGTGGACTGAAAGCAGAAGAGGGAGCGAAGTTCGAGAGGACGCTTCGAGACACTCAGGAAAGCGTGCAGCAAATAATGCAATTGCTGACGCTAAAAATCAGAGCGGACGAAATAAAGCAGAATGAGCCAGTGGTGTCGGTAGAAGACTTCTCAAGAATCATACCAGATTTCGACGGGAACTCTTTGTCTGTAACAAAATGGATTACGAATTTTGAGCAAAACGCGGACGCCTATGGACTAAGCGAAAAGCAAAAATATGTGAACACACGCTCAAAAATGACTGGCGCCGCTAAGCTGTTCCTGGAATCGGAATTCGTAAGTACGTACGACGGCTTAAAGCAGGCCCTACAAAGATAATTCAGAAAGAGCTATGGGAGCGACGAAATTCACAAGAAGCTGCAAAACAGAAAAAAATTGGAGAGCGAGAGTTTCCAAGAATATACTCGCCAAATGCGAAAGATTGCTGTGATGGGAGACGTGGGACCAAATCGGTAATATAGCGAATTACCGATTTGGTCCCACGTCTCCCATCACAGCAATCTTTCGCATTTGGCGAGTATATTCTTGGAAATCGGTAATTCGCTATATCATAAAGGGTCTGAATATTCAGAGCGAATATAAATATAACATGCTGGAGTGCGAAACCTATAAAGAGCTCAAAAGAAGATATGGAAACTAGGAGAGCACAAAGGAAGAAGAAAACAACAACATGCACAGCAACGACCAGAATCAGCAAAAGAGAGGAAACAGTAGTGGCGAAAATAGAAGGAACATGGATAAACAGATGTTTTGTTTTAATTGCGGCTCATCAGACCACCGGCGTGGAGACTGCAAGACAGACACAAAATGTTTTAAATGCAACGAAACTGGACACATTTCAAGAAATTGCCAACGTGATGTGAAGACGGTGAATGTGGTGACAGTCGCTTCCAGATGTAAAAACATCAGAATTAAAAAGGTAGATATTATGTGTCGGGAAGATCCGTTTTTAAAAGGTTCCCTTGCGCTGTCAACAGATGTGAAATGGTGCTGCGGGGCCTGGGTAAATACACTATGATACTGTGGGGTGTGATGGAAGTCACCGTGCACGTGGATGGCATTGTGGAACAACAAAACTTTTGTGTAGTGCCAGACGAAAAAATCGAATATGACGCACTTCTGCAATATGACTTCATATTGAAATGCTGCCTAACAATGGATGACAACGGATTTCATTTTTCACCACGACCAGTTGCAGTAAACGTGGCAGGTATCAACATAAAATGGATCGGCAACGGTACGGAAGCGGATATCAATGCTCCTGTGCAGTTTAAGCCGCTGGTGCAGTCAATAATTAGAGAATATCAGCCAGCATCACAGCCTTTAAGTTGTCCCGTAACGCCAGCTATTCGAATTAAACAGGAGAAGCAAAATAGCTTAGAAAGAGACTTGAGTGCAGCAAGAAAACGTCGTAAAAGTCTTGAGAAAGTTCTGCTGAAGAAGACCTCGAGTTCAAGAAGACGACAAAATGATGATGATCAATCTCCACCAAGGAGACAACGGAATTCAGATCAGAGCCCACCAAGGCGTCATCAAATAAGGAAGCACAGCTCAGATCAAAGTCCTCCCAGGCGTCGACGGGAGGAACACCTCTCCACCTAAAAAAAGTCGTGATTCCGACAAGAGTCCTCCTAGAAGACGACAGAGTCCACTTTGTAAGCGACGCAGCTCTGATCAAAGTCCGAAGTCGCGACCAGTCACTGACACGACGTTCAAAGAAAGAAGAACGGTCCACGCTGTCCCCGCCTCGAGAGCTCAAAAGTCGCTGGGCCAAAGTGGAACGCAGCAGAACTCCATCCCCACCGCCAACACACAAGCCGAAATCGCAATCAATGCAAACGTTAGATGGGGAAAAAGCAGGATTACAAGACGCGAAGTCCCTTAAAATGAAAACGTCCGCTTCGAGGTCAGGAAAGCTGCGCAATGCAAGGGTCCGAATTGTACAAACACAAGTGTCCGCACTTATATATAAAATATACAATATAAAACTATGAAGGTTCGCGGAGAACAACTTTGTCGACAGACGACAGTGAGGATGACCGAGTGTAGAAGTAGGAGGCTACTGCGAGGGTGGCAACCCCTTATGTCGGTCAGCATCGGCTGGAAGTGTCCCGTTGGAAGTTGTTGTGGACAGGGACTGCAGCAGAGGCGAGCGATACCAGGAAGAGGATTAAGTTGTCAAAGAGTAAAAGTCGAGGAGTACAATCAGCTGTTAGAATACGCAATATGAAATATAATAAACTATTAACTATTATTACATACATATGATAAACTTCAGGCTGTAAAATATTAAAGCTACGACATTTAACAAAGTTTTTAATACCGAATCTAATATTAACTTAAATATTATTTTTTTTTTTTTTTTGATAATTGTCTATGTATTTAAAATCGGTCATTCATTGACAATCATTATATTTTAAATTTAATAATTAGCTTTAATTTATAAATTTATATACAATATATATTGTATATATATATATATATATATATATATTATTGGCTAGTTGTAATTTTTATTTGATGAGATGGCGTAAAGGAAAGGAAGAAAGGAGTTCAGTTGGTTGGTGAATGGGGTTGGTAGCCGTGTTGCGGGGGATGGGTTTCAATTGGTGAAAAGATTGTGAAAGGGGGTTTATTAAGGCCCGGTCATCCCAGGGAAGGTCCAGAGGGTTAGTTCACTGTAGTGTTCTTATTGACGTGTTGTTGTCGAGTAGATTTATGGCGTTGATGTTTGGGTGGTTGTCAAGTCAGTTCAGATACTTCGCACAGCTTTCCCTGATAGCTTCTCGTATCCAGGAGAAATTTAGGACTTTATGGATGGTGGCGTTGTCATACAATAGGTGCGTATTTGTTGCAATACGCAGAACCTCATTTTCAAATGTTTGTACAAGTCTGATGTCGGAGTTTCACGTGGTACCACACAGTTGAATACCGTAAGTCTAAATGAGTCTTATTATGCCTTTGTAAACTAGTAGTTTTGTGGCTATTTTTAATTTGGACTTTCTATCTATTACAGTAGAGTTTCTTTATTCTGATTTCAGCCTGCATTTGCTGTTTTAATATGTAAGCTTTCCACGTTAACCTTGTGTCAAGTGTTATCCCGAGGTATTTGGGTTTTTTTTCTTCTGGGATAGCAGTTTCGTCTAGGAATACTTGAGGGCAATTTCCAGGTCTCATGGCAAAGGTGATCATAATTGATTTTTTCGCTGTTGACTTTTATATTTAATTTCTTATGTCAACTGCTAGTTAACTTAAATATTGATGAACGCTTTTGGATTAACGTGACAAATTCGTGCTCAAGCCTGTAATAAAAACCCGTTATCTATTTTTTAAATGTTATAAACAAATTTTCACGTACTGTTTACAACAATTGTCAACTATTATTTAAACTGCATTGCTTTTATACTACAAAAATTTTTTACAATTAATTTTTTTTGTAAAGAAAGAGCATCGATAGATTTTGTACATATATCAAAAAACTATTTATCCCACAATAATCTTAAACTTAAAGAAAATTATTTTTTTTTTGTCTGTTCACTGAAAAGGTAGAAATGTTTTTATTAAAATAGCAATAAAACGTATATTCAAAGGACGATTATAAAGTTGTTCAAGTAAAAAAAACATTTAAACAATGATACTGTATGCTAACAGAATATTTCACTGTATAAAATTGTGTAAGTTTAATATATATGTATTATTAAATTTTCATGTTTCAGATGTTTTAAAAAATATTATTTTGTTTATTTTTTAAATAATTTTTTTAAGATTACATTTTGAGCTGTAATTTTACAGTTGATTTAATTTTGCCTTAAGTCTACAAATGAGAAGTGTGATTATATTACTTTTTTTCAATACGCCGCATTAATTGGTTGGTCAGTAATTTATGATATTCTCCAACCTGGTGTTGTTTTACAATGTAGTTGATATGTAATACCAGTTGGCAATTCGTGGCATTATTTGATTGATCAATTATATTAATCGATTTGTCAATAATTTATGTTTTTCCCACACTTGGTGTTAGTAAACAATTATGTTTTGTGCCTAAGTTTTTTTATTGCAGATATATTACTCCCCCAACCATAAGAGCTTGATTATATTGCAGGTTCGTGTTTGTGGTGTGGATTTCGAACAATTTTTTAATTTTTTGAACTTTACAAATTTCCTTTAAGATGCTTTTAAATTAAAGGCTTAATAAATATTTGTTGTCTTTCGGAAAGGTTTTTTTGATTTTTGAGTGTTTGTCTGTATCTTGCATCAATGTATTTTTATTATTATTTTAAGTACTTTGATTTTATTTGCTTGGGTGTCGTAGTCAGGGTATATTGGCTTGTCAAGTACATATATTAATTTATAATTATAGGTATGAAAGATTATTTCAAATGTTGTCAGTTTGTCTTTAACATTTGTTTCGCTAATTATTATGCGTACCTTATCGTTTTCTGTTCTATGGAATCTTTCAACCAGATACCATTTTTGCTTACATATTGCAATATAATCACTAGACTTCTAACCAATCTTTACTTATGACTTTGATTAATATTCCAAACTTTAAAAAAAAAAGAAATTGTTTTTAATCAAGCATATAAAAGTCTATAACATTTTTTTTATATATGTTGTACATTTTTGGAGTAAGGTTAATTTGAATTTAATTTTTTATTTTATTTTCAGCTTTTGCTGTTATTATTATTACCAATGTCGCAAAAATGAAATATATTTTGTATTAAATTGAATAATTGAATGCTCGGTAATAGTATTTACCCTGAACCAATTTGTAATTTAAAAGGTGCCAAGATGTATTAGTCCTTCAGGCTTGCTCATTATAGATAATTTAAATTCAGCGATTGAAGTTTAAATGGCTGTTTGGTTACGCACTATTGAAGAGCGTTAAACCAAGCGATGTTCATAGAATATCACCCTGTGTATGAAGTAATCCAGAGAGTACTCTGTACTCTCTACTCTAATCCTCCATAGTTTAGTACATGTACTCACACACTCATTTTTCGGTGTGACTGCATATAGTATATAAGGCACATTGCTAGTATAGTACGCTCTTCTTGTCGTTTCGAACTTATACGCTGTCGGTTAATAACTTATCGCTGTCGCGTATTATTTTTAATATAGCTCTTCTCGTTTCGAACTATTAAACAACTGTCGTGTCGAATATAGAAAAACTTTCGTTTGAAATAATAATATAAAATATATAATCAAAAATCTCTCGCCTACATTTTATAAATTAACAGTTGCCAAAAAAGCTTGGTAACTCAACATTGGTGACCCCGACGTGATTTTTTCTTTAATATAAAACTTTTATATTAAAGGGTTACGAAAATTGCATAATCGCATAGTACAAGCAAACCACGCGCCTGCGCACGCGTTATAATTATTGTTGTTGTAAGTGTAGGAATGTTGCTCAGTGTTTGAACTCTTCGCTACAAAGCGACAACTTTGAGCCGCTAGCTTCAAATTACTGTTCAGATTTGTTGGTGTTAAACCGCAAATTGAACAGTATTTTGAAGCTGCTGCTTTACAGTTGTCGTTCTTGAACATTGTTCAAATCTGATCAAACATACTTACATTTACTAAGCAATGATAAAATAAATAAATTAAAAAGTCGATAAGGCTTTGTCAAGTCGACAAAGTGCTTATCTCTCTCTGCTGTGGCTCCCGCACGTCGCGCATCCCTCATTGGATGCGACGCCTACAAACAGAAAAAAAACGTTTTTACTGCTGTTGGTTTTGTGTACCCTGCACCCCTTTCGGGTTCGTACGTCCAAAAGTGCTTATCTCTTTCTGCTGTGATTCCCGCGCGTCGCGCATCCCCCAGTCGATGCGATGCCTACGAACAGCGAAGATGAGATTAGTGCTTTGGTTTTGTGTACCCCGCACCCCTCCAATAGTTGTGACGTCCAAAAGGTGCTTATCTGTTTTGGCTGTGATTTGCGCACGTCGCGCATCCCCCATTTGATGCGGCGCCTACGAACAGTGAAGATGATATTTGTGCATTGGCTTTGTGTACCCCGCACCCCCTTTTTATTTGTGTCGTCGACAAGCGGCGTAGTGCAGAAAAATTGCAATGGATCAGCTGGGTTCGGAGCATCACCTGCGCTGTTTGCCCAAGTATATACGAAGCAATTGTAACCGTTTTGATAAACCAATGACGAGACTATTGGAAAGACCTAAAAACATTTCATTCTGGCTGACGGGAACATGCTTCTTAGTAGCAATATTTTGGACCGCGAGTCTCTCATTTGAGTGGTTACTAAAGGACTTGGTGTGATGAACAACTGTCAAATGAACGTCAAACTGTCGCAGAAGCAACGACACAAGAAGATGTGGTGAAAGCTGTTATGGTCAATGTATCGCCCGTTTGTCGATGGCGGAAAAATGGAGCCAAACCTAAAAACTTGTCGAGAGTTTGACTATCGTTTTTGTTCGCATATTATAACAGCTCTGTCGCCAACTGCATTGGTCGCTGCCATGGATAGGATGACACTTACTGGCTTGCCTTCTGGATAAACTAGATATGCCTTCCCATCGAATTGTTAATGCGCATTGTAAATAAGAAAATGTTAAGTGATAACGACTTTGCCATGCGCCTCGAAGTAAATCGCTGCTCCTATGATGTTGCTCTGCATGAACAACCCAAGAAGCTCAGATGATGATCGAAGTGATGGTCAAGATTCAAACCGGTGACCTGCTCCATTGATTATTACGCTAACGTAAAGCAAGGATGATGCCTCTTCTCCTGCAAGATGTGGAAGACGCCGAACCCTACGACACAACGTGGAACCAAGCAGGACATTGTTTGAAAGCCCTGGTCTTTCAAGGGGGGAGGATGTTTGGTTACGCACTATTGAAGAGCGTTAAACCAAGCGATGTTCATAGAATATCACCCTGTGCATGAAGTAATCCAGAGAGTACTCTGTACTCTCTACTCTAATCCTTAGTACTTTAATCCTCTATAGTTTAGTACATGTACTCACACACTCATTTTTCGGTGTGAGTGCATATAGTATATAATGCACATTGCTAGTATAGTTCGCTCTTCTTGTCGTTTCGAACTTATACGCTGTCGGTTAATAACTTATCGCTGTCGCGGATAATTTCTAATATAGCTCTTCTCGTTTCGAACTATTAAACAACTGTCGTGTCGAATATAGAAAAACTGTCGTTTGAAATAATAAAATAAAATATATAATCAAAAATCTCCCGCCTACATTTTATAAATTAACAGTTGCCAAAAAAGCTTGGTAACTCAACGAAGGCTATTACTTATGTCTTAGTTACCAAATTCAAAATTTTCCGTTTTGGAACAATGGAAAATCTGTCTCATTATAAAAATATACAATATTAACTCAAATATTGATGAATGGATTTGAATTAATGCAACAAAAACCATTCCTAAGCTTGTAATAAAAATCTGTACATATTTTTCAAATTTTTGTGAAAGTCTGCAACAGATCAGCAAAATGTTAATCATTCATCTTGTTTGGTGCTATTAGCTGCAATATTTTTTAGCTGTTAACTCATGAACTATTAACTCAAATTTAAACTGGTTACATATTTTTATATTACAAACTTCATTTTCATAATGATAGTATAAACCAGAAAGCTTTTGATGCTGTTGTAAATTTAAATGTAGTAGAAAATGTGTTGAGTAACATTTTAAAATAAAATTCAAAATATAGTTAGTAAAAATTTGGAATTTAATATTGTTCCGTCTAGATTTTTAAAATATTGTATAAATAAATGATCATATTTTTATTAATTCATAATAGTCGGTTTGCTAGCAATTAAAAGTAAAATCTAGTTTTATAATACAGTTGATTTATTTTTCAGAAAACATTTAAAATATTAGAAAAATGTACAGATATTGAGTTATTATAAACCCTACATTTCCTTGTATATCAATGGCACCCACAAGATTTCACAATCATATTTCTATATTTTTTTAAATTAACGTTTTCATCGTTCAGATGATAAAGAACAGGTAAAGCTCCTAGTTTTGTTGGTGCACAGCAGGGCTTAGGCACTTTCTTAGGCTCAAGTAAATGAACCAGTGTTTGAACAATGGCGTGATTAGTAGCATTCATATGTGCATTTAGTGGAAAATTACATTCACCACTGCAATAAAATGCGCCGTAACCATCAGGTGCGATTATCCAATCATGCCACTCCAAATCTTTAAAGTCAATATAAAGAGTCTGCATCTGACAGCTACGAGTATTTTCCGTTAGATTTTCCTTAAATGGATTTAATTGATCAGATTTCTTTTTTTTACGTTGGTGTAAAGTACTACGTTTCATTCTTTTCTTAGTACCGTGAGTAGGAGTTGTCTTAATAAGTTCAGGACCCCTAAAAAATCCAATCATAAAGGGCTGAAACTCATCATCTATTTTTATTTTACGATGCATTAATCCAATGTCATCGAGTTTTATTTCGTGGTCAGGCTTGTTACTAAGGTGTGCACCAACATAAATACCATAATTTTCTTTAGGATTTTTTGACCAATTAAGTAGAGCTTCTGTTACATTAAGCTCTAACCACCCAACGTAGTCGCTTGTTGTGTTGATAGATGATAACGGCTCTAGTTTTATTTGAGCTGAGCGGTGTGATAAAATTAAGTAAATTGTCACTGTAAATTGTTTGTTTGTATTAAGCCATTTCCCTTCGTTAGAGTTTTGATAAATACGTAACTCAGCCATCATAAGATAGTTGTCACTTGGAATTTGTAAAACATCAAACCATAGGCGGTGTCCATGCTCATGTCGAATTTCTTCTATATTGTGGTTGCGTTTGTTTAAAAAAGTCATTATAATATCACTTTCTTCAATAGCGCGTTTATCAAGATCTGTAATAAAATTTAGTTCATTTCCATCCATATCTCGCTTTATGCGCGCATGGTCAGAACTGTTTTTAATAGCAAGGCCTTCTTCAGCAGTAAGGCGATGATAAACATCAAGCAGAAATTTAGGTGCGGATTTTTTTAATGATAAACCATGGCTTTTACGATGTAAAGGACGTTCTGCCATTCCCAAAAATTCTAATATTTCATATGATACATCCATCTTATCATCATCGTTAAGAACACGTTGCATGACTGTTTGATCCCTTCCATTGTCAATGTAAATTCCTGACTGTATAGAGTGGATATGCGGCACAGTAAGTATTAAAATAAGCCACATTGACGATAAAACTATCAAACGTTGTCTCATGCTGTTGATTAATAAATTCGATAAATAAATTGAACAATCATTTAGTTTTTACACTTGTTTTAGTTAAAAACTTTACTGTTCTATATTATTGGCTATGAAGAAAATTCTAACACACTTGTATCATAATTGTTGTGTGTATCTTAATCCCATGGATGCATTTTCGTAGTCATAATTCTTACAAGTTGGCAGGGCTATACGAAGTTGATCTTCAGTATACAAGCATTTGTTCAATTTTGTTACTGATCCCAAATTATTTAATTGATTTTAATATATTTAATGTGTTCACAAAATTGTATCGTATTATACTTAAAGAAAACATTTGAAATGTTAACAATTTATCATCATTCATATAAATATCGAAATAAATAAATTGAAAAGCTTTTCGATCAGTTAAAATATTTTTAAAATATCCGCCAAAAATTAGATAATTGTTGCATTGACATTAGAAAAATTATCGAAGTGTTTTGCAAATCAGCTGGTGTATATAAAAATTCAAAAACAATGTGGGGCTAGTAATTTAAGCTATTAGTGATAAATTCAGCCCTAAAAAATATATATTATTTTACATATTTATATATAAATAAGCTGATATTCCTAAATTCTATGTTAAAAATTGCATACCTTGCAAACCTAAAAATTACGTACCTTACATAAAAAAGAATGGTCAGTATTTTTTATTTAAATATCTATTACTAACAGAAATCAAGCAAAGAACAGAAATCATTTTTAAGAAGATAACTTAAAATAAATCTTCTAGATAATTGTGTTGTTTATTTAAGTAGCCAGTTTTAAATTTATTTCAATTCTTTTTCTGCTATTTTAAAAAATTTCCTATATATTGATATAATTAAAGGCCAGATTTGACGGGAAAAAATCCAAATTAGCATTCACATGGACACGCACACTCGCATAAATAGTCAATAATTTACTGAGGCTCAGTTAGGTTCACGTTTGCTAGTAGAAAATTAGTAAACTAATTGTGAATAAAACTTATTTGTTGTTACTTAATCATTGTTAAAATTATATAGCAATAAAATTTTTTCGAACGAAGGTACAGTATGCAATTCATTTATCATATTTACAAAAAATCCTAAAATAAACCAGAGGTTTTATAAATTGTATGTTCGAGATCGATAGCTAAGGAATGTGTAAGAAAGTGTACATTTTAATAAAATCCAGTTATATTTTCGATGGAGAATTATGAACGTTATATTAAATAAAATTAAAAAAATATTTTATTTTATCTTTGTATATATTTAAAGAACAAACTAATTACTTTGGTTTTGTTTGTATGTTCATACACGTATGATACCACAAAAATGATGTCACTAAAAATATTAATTCATCTGAGCGCACAACAGTATAATTTAAGATTCGCTTTTTACATTTTATAATATACTACTTTATAAAATTTTAATCTTTAATTTAATTTATGCAAATGGGCCTATTGAATATTATACTTTATTGCTTAAAAGCCTTGGTCCTTTTTATTTTAGTTTAGTATAGCTTATTATATATATTATATATGTATATACATATACATATGTATGTATATGTATATCTTTAAACCTTAGAAGTAACTAGAAGTATATTAAGTCATGAATCAGCAATTTAGTTAAAATGCTTTATCGACAGTACCCAAGCACTCATAATATTAAGGAACAAAATAATATTTCTTCGAATCATTTTAATCATTTTTGTTTAGTCATTTTAACTTCTTCAGTTACAAATGCATGTTTATGTTTCAATACGTACTCAATGTGCTTCCTACAGAGACTGCTAAGTATCTAAAGTTTGCAATATATAGTGCGATTTGTATCTTTTACAATCTAGGAGATACAACAGTTTATGCTGATTAGAAATCATATGGAGTTGGAGATATTTCCTCTCACCTGTAGATTTTTCTTATTACTGTTTTTAATGTGTTCTGCGATTAAAAGTATCTTGAACTTGTTTCCTATTATTGTAGATAAACTTTTTTCTGTAATTTAAAAAAAATTTTGGAAGGACATTGGCTTCAAAAATACTTCATACTTTTTACTTTAAAGCCATAATCAAATTTTGCAAATGTAAAAAAATATTAACTTTTTCGTTTTTGTGTAATTTAAATTAGGTTTTGTGTTGTAAGTGAACTAAACGTGTGCAGGATGGAAGAACTTAAAGGATTTTTGAGGGATGCTGGACAAGAGTTCTTAAACGCTGCTGGACAAGCTGCAGTAGGTGCCGCCAAAGATGTTGTTGGGTCGGTCATAAATGAAATATTTATAAAGAAGGAAGCGGACACAAAAAGAATACTTCCCAGCATTAAAAACATGAGAGTCGTAAGTAGCAATAATTTAATTTCTAAAACAAAAAAAAAAGCATTTGCATACCGATATCCATTATACCGTTCACCAATATAATCCCCAAATTATAACCCATAAAAAGCATCCTCTTCAAAACTTTGCACAATTTCAGAGTAATGTAAGTACTGTTCTTAAATTTCCTTTGCGAAAGTATATAATATTATTTTTATTTTTAATCGTATAGCTTACATTAAATATTTTCTAACTCAAATTAAAACTAAATTCATAAATTTATATATGTAAAATAAATAATTTTTATTCTATAGATGTTACACAGAAATTTATTTAGTTATTACAGTGGCAAGTTGTTCTTTTTTAGCTGGGTGAAAACAATACCAGCGTTGGTCAGCCCACGGAAGTACAGGATTATGAAACACTATTAAATATTTGCTTGAACAATGGATCATTATTTGAGGACCCATTATTTCCTGCTAGTAATGAGTCACTTATGTTTTCTCGTCGTCCTGATCGTCACATAGAATGGTTACGCCCTCATGTAAGTATGTTTTGAAACCTTAAAGAGTTTAGTATAATATAATATATGTTAATATACTAATACAAAATGTATATAACAAAATTATTAAAATTACAGGAAATCATTGAGAATCCACAATTTTTTGTTGAGGGCTACTCAAGGTTTGATGTTCAACAAGGTGAACTGGGAGATTGTTGGTTGCTAGCGGCTGCTGCAAATTTAACAAGCGAATCAAGTCTGTTTTTTAGAGTAATACCTCCAGAACAAAGTTTTGAAGAGAACTATGCGGGAATATTTCACTTCCGCTTTTGGCAGTACGGTAAGTAATTAAAATAGATTTTAAATAACTAAACTAACCAAATTTGGTTTGAGAATAATTTTCTAATCATTAAAAGTCTTGTTTAATAATATTAACGAAAAGCTTACCTATTTGACCTAACTCATTATGAAACTTTTCTTTACATTTTATTTACTTATACCGTAATTTTCTATTTAAAAAAAGTTTTTCTTTTTAAATTTAGTATTATATTTTTATTTTCGTCACTTATATTTATCGTAAAAATAAAGAAGTAAAAAATACTTCTTAATTAAAGGCTTCTTCAAAAAAATCCGAAATCTTAATACGCATAACTTATTTTGATTAAAATTGTGGTAATTTAAATTCATTGGAAAAACAAAAAATCACATTTAATTTTAAATTTTAATTTGAATCAAATTTTTTTCATTATGATGTCGTCCCTATATTTCATCAAATTCATAATTTTTTTTATTTTTAAATACTTTTTAAGAACGTATTGTAACTAATGAGTGACTGACTCTGACATAAACATTTAAATGACCATTCATCAGACTTTTCTCAAATAAAATATTTTTGTAGCAATAGACCATTTGTTGTATTTAAACGGCTAGGAATTCGAAAATTACTCTTTGTACTATTGATTTTTCCCTAAATTAATATGTCCTTACTTTGCCTATCAAAGGATTCGGATATACTGATTCATAATTTTGAAGATTTAAAATAGTTTGTTATTCACAATCCTTATTATCCAATTCACTGCATAAAAAAAACTTGCTTTTGCTTGGTTACACATACTTTTTTAATAAATCCCATTCACAGTCAACCCCTCCTTGTACCCACTTCTTTCTTTATCATGGGCTTTCATAAAGATAAATATTACCTTAAAAATTCCAAAAAAATTTCGTACTGGCATTTGTGCCGTTTATCATTAGTAATAGGCTTTCGGCTTAATTAATGCGTTTTTGTTCACTATCGTCGCTATTGTCGTTGCCAGTACAATTTATGTTATATTTGAACTAACTTATTATGGTTAAAATTTAATGATAGCTGTTATACCTTTTTACTTGTATATTCTTATCAATGCTACAGCGTCAAAAAAGAAGCAACTTTACAATATTATCACTTAAATTAATTTTTAATACGGCCTTTCCACCCGTGGGTAGAAATCGTAAATGTATAGCAAATATTTTAGCTGCTCAGCTGGGAAAAAATTTTAATTTATTTTTTTTTCTCATTTATGTGACTTTAACGATATACATACAAAGTTTAAATAAATTTAATAAACATGTCAAATTAAAAATATAGGAAACAGGTATGAAATCGATTTTATTAAAAATTATGTCATATGTCAGATTAAGACAAACAACTTTATGTTTCTCATTGTATTCAAATAAAAATACCTCCTTTTTATGGTATCTTTATATCCTTGCGCTGATAGTAGTATATTAAATTTTATAAATTTTAAATAAATAAATACCAATATTAAAAATTGAAACAGGAAAATGGGTCGACGTTATAATTGATGACCGGCTACCTACTTATCAAGGAGAGCTATTATATATGCATTCAGCTGAGAAAAATGAATTTTGGAGTGCGCTGTTAGAGAAGGCTTACGCTAAGTATGTTAAAGTGATGATAAATAAAATGCTGATGTATAATTTGTGTGTTAATAATTATTAGACTTCATGGATCTTATGAAGCCCTTAAAGGCGGCACAACTTGCGAAGCAATGGAAGATTTCACTGGAGGAGTTAGTGAATGGTACGACCTCAAGGAAGCACCAACAAACCTTTTCAGCATTTTACAAAAGTCAGCGGAACGAAACTCTATGATGGGTTGTTCACTCGAAGCAGATCCAAATGTATTAGAAGCTGAAACTCCGCAAGGATTAATTAGAGGTCATGCTTATTCAATTACTAAGGTAAAATTAATAAATTGTAATTTTACTAGATTTAGCTAAAAGTTAAAGTAAAATATGTGTTGTTTTTCCTAGGTTTGTTTAATCGATATAGTAACACCAAATCGACAAGGTAAAATTCCAATGATTCGAATGAGAAATCCCTGGGGAAATGAAGCTGAGTGGAACGGTCCATGGAGTGACAGCTCACCTGAATGGAGATATATACCTGAGGATCAAAAACAAGAAATAGGACTAACATTTGATAGGGATGGAGAGTTTTGGATGTCTTTTCAAGACTTTTTAAGTCATTTTGATAGAGTGGAAATTTGCCATTTGTCACCTGAATCTTTTTCACAAAAAACTTCAGGCGACCCTGAACAAGTCGCAAAACGAAAGTGGGAAATGTCTATGTATGAAGGCGAATGGACTACTGGTGTAACAGCCGGTGGCTGCCGAAACTATTTAGACACCTTTTGGCACAATCCTCAATACATAATTACGATAGTGGATCCAGATGAAGAAGATGAGGACGGACATTGTACACTCATTATAGCTCTTATGCAAAAAAATCGAAGATCTAGAAGAAATATTGGCATGGAATGCCTTACAATCGGATTTGCAATTTACAGTTTAAATGAAAACGACCTTCAAAATCGACCCCAAGGAGTAAGCTTTTTTAAATATAAGTCATCCGTTGGCCGATCTCCGCATTTTATTAACACACGTGAGGTATGTATGCATGTATTTATGTAGAAGATCGATATTAATTTGTTATATCTTGCAAAAGGTATCTGCCAGATTTAAATTGCCTCCAGGTCACTACCTTATTGTACCATCTACGTTTGATCCAAATGAAGAGGGAGAATTTATTATAAGAGTCTTCTCTGAAACAAAAAACAATATGGAGTGCGTATACTAATCAAATGAAGAGTTCATTTATTAGATGTAATTTAAGCAGTAATTAAACTTTTTTACAAATAAAACCTTGCGCGACGAAAAGATTATTATAATTTCAAACGTATTGTTAACAGCTATGAGTAAAAAAAAAGTTAGGCTTAATGATTATTAAATAATTGTCCATCGATAACACCAATGGTTTTCTTAGAATCTATATGTCTCGATATGCTGGTTTTTAAAAAATGTAGCAAGTAATTCTACCTGATATAAGTAACTTTACTTTAATGTTGATAAGTGAAATATTTTTTTAGCTTTCGTTAAAAGAAAACAACCAACTTGTTTTAACACACAATATTGTTTAACAAATTTATTTTGAACTCACTTTAATCTTTGACAATATTGAACATTGCGCTGTTGTAAACCTGTAATTACACACTTACTAAAAAGTATTTTAATTCATTTTCAATAAAAACATTTATTTTTGAATAGAGAGAATGATGATCACGTCGGATTTGGTAATAAATTTAATAAAGTAAGCAGCTATTTTCGGCCTTTAAAGGTTATAAATAAAATGTATTATTATATAATTCTTTTCGCAGATTTTGCCAAGTCATCCAACGCCAAGGCACAACGATCTACATAAAGACGGTCTGAAACGATTATTTGAAAGTATAGCTGGTAACGATATGGAAGTCGATTGGATGGAGTTAAAGGAATTATTAGATCAATCCTTGCGAGATGGTAGGTTTCTTTGAACGAAACCTATTTAAATAAATTAAATTTCAAAAAATATAAAAATTTTATCCCAATTTTAGATTTGCCCAAGCCTATTAAATATAACAATTTTGCAACTAACAATACATATGAATCTCAGGCAGGAGTTACTGAAGAATCATCTGATGTCTGCGGACTACTATCTTTGTTATGTGGGTCTTTTCTAAAAAACACACCTTTTGAGCAACAGGCGGGCGCAAATGATCAGAACAAGAATTTAATTGAAGACTCTCCCACACCTGCTAACACTCACAGTAAGCTGGTATTATTATTTAAGTATTAAGATATAAACGTCTTTATATAAATCTTTAGCTATAGTTGATGTAACTCATGGTTTTTCCAAAGATGTTTGCCGCTCTATGGTGGCAATGCTAGATAAAGATAAATCCGGAAAACTAGGCTTTGAAGAGTTTGAACTATTGTTTACCGATATTGCAAAGTGGAAAGCTGCTTTTAAAGTGTATGAT
The DNA here is from genome assembly GCA_035044505.1 of Zaprionus lineosus. Classification (NCBI taxonomy): domain Eukaryota; kingdom Metazoa; phylum Arthropoda; class Insecta; order Diptera; family Drosophilidae; genus Zaprionus; species Zaprionus lineosus. The sequence continues at coordinate 21,110 of JAWNNX010000604.1, read as the reverse complement.
ATCGAAAATTCAGGCAGAATATCGGGTTTTCAGCTTCGCGAAGCACTTCAATCAGCAGGCTATCATTTAAATAATCGCGTGCTCAATGTCTTAGGGCACAGATATGGTTCCAGGGATGGAAAAATCGCTTTTGACGATTTTATTATGTGTACAGTTAAGATTAAAACATTTATTGGTAAGTGGCTCAAAATAAATTTTATTACAATAAAAATATGATACCAAAATATTACAGATATTTTCAAGGAAAAAGATTCCGATCAAAACGAAACGGCTACTTTCACTTTAGAAGAATGGATTGAACAAACCATATATTGCTAACATTCAACAATTGTATGGTTTGGTGTACTTGAAAATCTTTTATTCTTGCTCTCACTTGCTTTGAAATTGAAGAACAAGTTTTAATATTACAATAATCAATAAACATTTTGGCATTTTTTTTGCATATTCAAGTTGTATTTGTATTTGTATTATTTGTACATTCATGAACGCTCCTTTACCCGCCTGTAAAAGAGTATGCAATAAATAATATTCTTTTTTTGGTAAAATCCTTAGCTCAAAACCAATGTTTTTCATTAATGTAGTCGAGTAGAAGTCGAGTCTTTTGATTATACTAATACTTATAGTAGAAGACTTAATCTCATCCTTAAAGCCAAGTACTAGGCGAATAACAACAAAAGTGTTCAGCTCCAAAGACTTGAGATACTAATTCTGTTGGCTGATAGGGTATCCACCACTTACACAAATATATTATTTGTTACATCTATAGGTATGTGGTTTGATAAATTCCTCTGCAATGTGTATGACTTATTTTGTAAACTAATTAAACTTTTTACAAATTAATGCTTATGCGTTCGGTTCTTCACCTGACCATTACCATGTAGTTTTTTGAGATCTGCTACCTACATTTTCCACATATTTAGAAAGTTAACTTTAACAAAAATATTTAACATGTAAACATAAATAAAAAAAAGTCAAAGGCTGTTAATTTTAAAAGCTTTAAAAAAATATCTTATTTTAAAATCAGGCACTCCCACGTATCGCCAAAAGGAAAGCTATGATATAAAAAATTCAGTCAGAACATCGGGGCTTTAGTTTTGTGATGTACAACAATAATAAGAATATTATTTAAACAGTCGCGTAATTAAAAATTATTTATAATACTTTCAGAATATGCATAATTTTAAAGCATTTTTTAAACCAACCCCAAAAAAAATAAAACAATTTTCTATTGTAATTTAAGATTAATGTTTATATATTTTTAAGTAAAAAGTAATTCGGAGAAGTTCTTGGGAAAGTTCAATTACGGCCGGCCGATGTTATTTATAGGTTCAATTTAATAAAAAATATGCAATATTTAATTAAGAAAGGTTTACGATGAACTACATGCTCGTAAGAAAAAGAACATACTTAAATAGGTATACACATACTTTGGCTTTCATATTATGTACAAAAATTAGCACAATAATATTTTGAGTTAACATTATATTTTAATACGGACATACACAGAATAAATAAAAATGATTATGAAAAATAATTTTTTTCTTAAAAGTATTATGCATGACCATGTAAGGCAGATGCATTAGAATACATGTTGTCACCGGGGCTATTTAAAGATTCTTCAATTATTTTTAACGGCTCGTTCAACTTTTCTGTTGTATCATAACCTTTAACAGAACTACTAGTTGATGGTTGTAAATGTTGTATGTTCAAAGATTGCCGAATTTGTTCATTGTTATCGAAGGTTATACCAGAATTAGATAAGGATGTTGTTATGGTGCCCATTAAAGCGTTGTCGACATTAAAATGTGTTGGATCCTTTTCACTGCAAGTTTTCGCACTGTTTATCGGTGTTGTTGAAATTTGTTGACATTTGTTTCTTATTGAATCGACAACATCAAAAAGGTTTTTTGCGTCCATTGCCAGAATGTGAGCAGCTGATAGCATACTTCTGAAAAAGCAAAATATTTCTGTATACATTTCTTTTGAGAAAATAAAGTATTTCATTTACTTTCGATATTCAATATCTAAGGTAGTATCGTTGTACTGTTGTGCTAACTTCATTGCTGAAACTAATTCTTGCATGTCTTTGGACAAAACTTTGTGCGCCATCTCAACTTCTCTGTAAACACACAGTTTTTAAAATGATAATATAACTGAAGATATTTTTAACATTACTTTAAAGCTTGGGCTGAAAACATTATTGATATTTTATCAACCGATGTAAGAAGGTTCCTAAGCTCGACACCAACATTTTTAACTAAATGCAAATAACCATCAATGTGAGACTTTTCCACACCCTGTGATAATACCATAATTGACTTTACAACTGCCGTTGTAGCACAGTACACCTCATCCTTAGTGCGATTTACTGGGCGAATAAAATTTGGAGTTGCTGCACATCGCAACTTGGAGATTCTTGTTCCCGCTGCTTCTACTAGTACGTTTTCCGCATTTGTATTTAAACAATCATTTAAGCTAGGGCCACTAGACGTAAAATCGCGTCTAAATACTTGATGTTCGTTCGAAGCTTCTGGTGCAGTGCCCGGAGATGTAAGGCTTGATCGTTTTTTCTATAAATTTATAATGTAATATGCAAAAAGTAAAAATTAATTATTTAAACTTACGCCTTTTTGACTTAACCATTCATTTTCACTGTAGCTTTTCATAAACTGCTGCCTATGTTTGTCGTCAATTATGACCTGCAATTAAAAAATCTTTGTAAAATTTATTGAAATAACCATAACTTACAAATAAATAATAATTAAAAACTTAAAGCTTAACAAAAAAAATGTAAAGATATCCATTTTATGAATCAACATAATACATCTTCCAGTCAAACCTGTTTAATATCCTTATTTAAATTTGGTGTTAGTAAAGTAGTTCCTCCAAAATTATCGCAGTTTAAATCTACTTGCAAAGGGGAACCAACCGTAGAAATTACTTTATCCCTATTGCAGCCAACTGTATGATTGTTATGCGATAACTTTTCGGCGTAGCTGTAATTGTGTGTCGGGCCATCGTTTTTAGTAAAAGTGTTAATGTGTATGTCAAATTCTATTGATTGTTGTTGCAACATGAATGAATCGCTTTTATTTTTGACAGAAACACAAGTTTTAGCACCAGTTCCGCCAAAATCATATATTTCTTCGGGTACTGATTCGCATTCCATTGAAGTTTTAGTTTGATGGCGAAATGTGTGAAAGCCCTTCCGTTCCATGTTTTTGGAGCGACAAGTATAATTTGTATCTTGCTTATGAAGTATATTTTGAGTTGTCATTAAAGATTGATGACGTTCAAGGCTACCACCTTTAAAATACATAATTCTATCTACTGGTGGTTGATGCCGTTCAAGACTTCCGTATAGGCCATATTCTGCATTTCGTGTCATTGATGTAATTGGTTTGTTATCCATATGTATTTGTTGATCAAAAAACAATTCATTTTTATTCAATAATGCAGTTCCTATCAAATTATTCTTTTGTGACTGATTTTTAATTACATCGTTCAGCACCTGCGGCTTTATATCTATATTGCGCAAATTGGCTGGCAACGGTTGAGCAAACGAACTAGTTGTTAACGAAGATTGGTAAAGATTACAAGACAAACTACTGTTGGGTGAAAATTTGGTTTTAAGTTTCTCAGAACTAGCAACAGGGTCAAGTTTTAACAGTTCAGCTGCAGGAAGCTTGGATATTGTAAGTGAATGGTTTGATTTACTGTCATCTATTCCTACAGCTAAAGTATTAAATACCGAAGCAGGTGTTGTGTATGCAGCCGGATTAATTCCACGCGCTTGATTTTCCATCATAAGTCTGGCGAGCACTGCGGGATCTTGTGCGATAATATATGTTTGTGGAACAGTTTTTTTATCTTCCGATGTATTTAAAATGCTCGAGATATCTGAAAATAATCTCTTATTATTATAAACCATTAAAACTATTGTTTAACTATTTGTTTAAATTATACCATTATCGTTTATAGTTCTGGATGGTTTTAACGGAGGTATATCGTTATCCTCCATGTCCAGCCAAGATGTAGTTGCAACCCTTCGGTGTTCACGTTTCATTGTTTCAGATGCATTTGTTCCGTCTTCCAATAAAATTTCGCTAAATTATAATTTTAAATAAAAGTATCTGAAACATACGCAATTGAGTTTAGACATACTATAAAGTTTCCTTAATCCGTTTAAAATTTGGTCTTTTTAATGGTTCATACGCCCAGCATTGAGACATTAGTGAATATAGTCTTGGTGGACAGTTTGAAGGCAAGTGTAGTCTCTCTCCATTTTCTAATTTTGTAATAACATCACTGTTTTTAACGCCTTGAAATGGCTTTATGCCCATCATAAGTATTTCCCAAATGCAAACCCCTAAAGAATTGATATTTTCTTAAATATTGTATTGAAAAATTTCACTTCAGTTCTTACTCACCAAACATCCAAACGTCGCTTGCTGTCGTGAATCTTCGAAAATTGATTGATTCTGGTGACATCCACTTAATAGGGAGAGCAACTAAAATTTCAACATAATTTTACACTAAATTTATACAGACTGTTACGCTTACCAGTGGGTGTTGAGTGATAATATGACTGGTCGGAAACCCACCGCGATAAGCCAAAATCAGCCAACTGAAATTTAAAATATTATTTATAAAACTCTGTCCTAATTGACTGTTTCATTCAGACCTTTACACAAGTCGGAGAGCTCACAAGGACATTTCTAGCAGCAATATCTCTATGAACAAATTTTTTAGATTCCAAATAACTCAGAGCTGTTGACAACTGGTAGCAGTATTTAAGCAAAGTACCTTGACTCAATCTCAAAATACAATATTGATATAAAAATTGATATATTTTTAGTGGTATTACAGTTTAACATACCTATCAGAGTTAGCTTTTAAGTACGCACGGAGCTCCCCTAGCTTAGCTAGTTCCATAACTATCCATATAGGCATAATACTACAAATACCAATTAATCGAATAATGTGTGGGTGATCAAACTTTTGCATTATATCTGAAAAAAAAATTTAATTAATTTATTTTTATATTTAAATAATTTTTTTTTTTTTCTTGGCATGGGTAATTAAATAGTAAATAAATTAAAAAATTAACAGCACGTAAGCTGTAACATAATACTTTTTAGCAAATATATTAATTTAATTTAATATGTTCAATGTTAAATTATAGAACGCCGAATATATTATATAATATAATCATATAATATATTATACAGTTATATACATATGTAATCATAAGAAAATAAAGTAACTTACATGCTTCGGCAAGAAAATTTTCTGCCTTTTCTGGATCTTCATTCGCCTTACAAGTTTTTACAGCAACTTGAAAAGCATCGCTGTTGGCTGCGCTGTTATTTGAAGTATTATCATTACCTTTATTTTTCATTTTGTAGAATTTCGGGGGTGTATATGTTCCCACATAAACATCTCCAAACTGACCTACACCAATTTTTGCACTTAGTAGTATTTGAGATCGGTCTAGCTCGTAGTTTCGAACTAAACGTTTTAAAATATTAAATTAGAAAAGGTACATAAGGTTATGAACAAAATCCAGCTCTTAGTAACCTGAAGGTGTGGAGTAATCTCCCTCTCCATCCGGTAAACCAATTTCTGCGTAGTCATCTGTAAGCATAGGATTCCTTACATTTAAAGCTGGAGTGCTTTGATTTTCTAATGGATTACATATTGTCACAAAGTCCTCATTACTTTTTTTTATTGCTTCTCGTTCCCATATTGAAAACTCTGCATTTTCTGATAAAAGCCTACAATATCCATCAATGAGATCGGCAATACTTTCAGCAGTCTGTAAGATAAATATAAGCATTAAAAACAAAAGGAAACTTTAATAGTATTTACATTAATCCCATTGCACGTAATAATTAGATCCTCTTCAATATTCGACGCTGAAATTTTGATTTGAGTTTTAATTTTTTTACAATTGCATTTTAAATTGTCTGTTTCATTTTCAGTGCAACCGTCCTTTAAAATTTTTTCCTTTGGAAGAGAACAGGTTTTAATGGCAACAACATCTTTAAATTGTGCCACATTCCTTAAAGTTTCATTTGGATGTGTTTGGTATGAGATTCCTGTGTTATATGTAAAAAATTACTCCTAGTTAAATAGATCATTAGGAAAATAAAAGTTACCAATGTGTGGACCAACATGCAAAATTCCTGACAAATTCCACGCTAGACTTAAAGTTACCGGAAATTGTTCATATTCGGTTAAGTGAATGCTTTGTAAAAGGTCAAAAAACCTAAAATATGTTTTGTAAATTCAATTTGTTAAATTTTAATGACAAATAAAAAATCAACACTTACTTTGTCAAGTACTCAACGTCGTTGTAATTATAAACCTTTTTGTAACCGAGCTGTATAATTTTCTTAAGATTCTTTGGCTTTGTTGTGGCTATCACAGATTGAGGAATAAAACATTTAAATCCGATTTCTTTTTCAATGTAATCGATGTGTTGTTTTTTTTCAGGCCCTTTGATTGTTATGTTTTTAAAATAATGACGCATGCCCAAGCAACCAAGTTGAACCGATAGGTCAACATCAATAGAACTAATGTTAGCTTGTATATAATCTTCTTTAACCTAAAACAAAGTCAATATAAATTAACATATAAGACAATTTTTTTTTTAAATTACTTGATCGAAATAATAAAAGCATGTAGCTTTATCTTCATCAAATAAATCCCGAATATTTTGGGGAACATAGCGGACGCGTAGTTCGATTCGCCAAACTCCCTTGATAATAAATCGTCTTACATGATGGGGATCCTTGTTTTCGCTTAAATGTTCAGTTTTAGGATCATTTTTAGGGCAATTAACATTCGAGCACCCTGGTGACAACATTTGCGATATTACTTTATCCATTATTGTTGTTCGTGCCAACCAGAGTACCTAATAATGAATCAAATTTAGAAAATTCTACACATTAGAAAATTTATTGTATATACTTCTTTAGTGACCATATTAAACATTCGACATGCATATCGATCAATATTTGGTAGCTGTTGTCCATTTTGACCTAACTCTTCAGCAGTTTTCTTGATGATATGCAACACTGTGTCGTTCCTTTTGAAGCTTATGGCTTTAAAGCTTTTATTTGGCATATGTACATGAATAACGTAGTCTTCAGATTGCGCTAGAAAAAAAATACAAAAACTATATCTTATAAAATTAAGATTAAAAGTCTTAAAAACTTACATTCATTGCTCTTTTGAGAATGATAAAGCTCTGCAATGCTCATTTTTCAAATAAGCTAAGACTTCGTGTAACTTAACCACCTTTAAATTTATGAAAACTTGACTAAAAAATGAAAAACGCTCATATATTGCTGGAAGCAAAATAGATAAAAATAAGTCTTGTTTGTTAAAAATTATAAATTTGTGGTAATTAACAAATTTACTGAGCACTTTGTTTCACGCTTTCACACTTCTCCTTATTTAAATGCGATCGATTAATCCAAACTAAGCAACTGTAAGAAATAAAATTTACTTATGTGTACAACTTTAATTACGTGTACATACAGCCGCACATGCATTGAAGAATATAAATAATCAGCTGTTCTTAAATAATTGCAGTATATAGGAGAATACTTCTTTTTTTAAAACTCGAAAAACTCGTCATGAAACAAACACCGAAATGCTCAAGTTTGATACAATTAAATTTTGTTAAACAGTAGTCTCTCAGATGTTCTGCTTCTTAACATGTATTCCTATTCGTAGGAGTGTCAATATGTTAACATGATAATGGCCTTTGGCAATTCACACAAGATGACAAAACTGCAGTATATTATAGAAGCATACCAAAATGTTTAAAATTACTCTACTATATTAGTTTTACATTAATTCAACGCTCGTAATTTATTGTGTAGCTTTTGGTAGTGGTAATAAATTTAAATAACAAGTAAATAACACAAACAAAAATATATATATTCTATAATTCTTATACTTAACTTATAGTGACATCATCGATTTAGATGCGATAATAATATATAAGTATTATTTACGCTATATATATTTTATTTTATTATATTTTTAATTAAGATTATCTTTCTGCTGAAAAATATTATATCTCGCAAATATCGATAGGTATCGATAGATCTGTTGCACTACGCGTATAGATATATTTTTTCTTTTATTGTGAGCGTCGACTGAACAGTAAGTTAATAACGCATTGTATTAAAATTGATAATAGTTTCATTTGTGCATACTTAAGTATGTTCTGACAATTAATTAAATTTAATTATAGTACATATTTTAATTATAGTATTGTATAATTAATTTATAGGGTGTTAATTTTGTACACGTCTACAGTTAAGTGCAATGTCGGACTCAGAAATTAGCAACATGTCAGATAGCGGCTCTGAAGACGGATCGATATCTAATAAATCCCAACGAAGTGTTAGATCCAAATCAGAATATCAATCTCGATCAAGATCAGCTTCTAGATCCAGATCGAGATCATCCCGATCACGTTCTCAGTCTGCTCAGTCAGAATCGGGTTCTCAATCTCCTCAACCTCAAAGCAGAGGGAATCGTCGAAGAAGCGAAGACTCTGAGGAGGAAGATGCACATGGAGAAGATATTGATTCTGAAGAATATGAAGAAGAAGAAAACGAAGATCATCCAAGGAAAAAAAAAAAGAAAGAACGCTTTGGTGGCTTTATTATAGATGAGGCTGAAGTGGATGACGAGGTAAAATTAATGTGATACAATTTTTTTCGATTTTTGTGTATGAATGAATTTATTACAAAAGTCTTGTTTATAAAGGTTGATGAAGACGACGAATGGGAAGAGGGTGCAAATGAAATCGGTATTGTTGGTAATGAAATTGATGAACTTGGTCCAACTGCTAGAGATATTGAAATAAGACGAAGAGGAACAAATTTGTGGGAGTAAGTTATATTATAATACATAATTTAAATACTATTTAACAGATAATTTTAAAGTACACAAAAGGAGGATGAAATTGAGGAGTATCTAAGAAAGAAGTACGCTGATGAATCGATAGTTAAGCGACATTTTGGCGACGGTGGCGAGGAAATGTCCGATGAAATCACTCAACAAACTCTTTTGCCAGGCATAAAGTTAGTATAGTGTTGATTTGCTTATTAATATAGTAATAAGTAACCTAAAATAAACTCTAGGGATCCAAATTTATGGATGGTAAAATGTCGCATTGGAGAAGAAAAGGCGACGGCATTATTGTTGATGAGAAAGTTCCTAACGTATTTAAATACAGATGATCCGTTGCAAATCAAATCAATAATTGCTCCAGAAGGCGTCAAGGGATATATCTATCTAGAAGCATATAAACAAACTCATGTTAAAACAGCTATTGACAATGTGGGAAATCTTCGTATGGGAAAATGGAAGCAAGAAATGGTGCCAATTAAGGAAATGACTGATGTACTAAAAGTGGTAAAAGAACAAGTTGGTCTTAAAGTTAAACAGTGGGTACGCCTTAAACGTGGCTTATACAAGGATGATATTGCGCAAGTTGACTATGTGGACTTGGCACAAAACCAAGTTCATTTAAAGCTTCTTCCCCGAATCGATTATACGCGAATGCGCGGAGCTTTAAGAACTACCGTTACGGTAAGAAATAAAAGTAAAGAATGCCTTCTGGGCTATATCACTATATTTGTTTTTAGGAAAACGATGATAGTAAACGAAAAAAAAAGCGTAGGCCTCCATCAAAACCGTTTGATCCGGAAGCTGTAAGGTAAGGTGAACAAAATAATTATATCTTAGCCTCTCAGCTATAAAACATAAAGTTTAGGGCCATTGGAGGAGAAGTTCATTCTGATGGCGACTTTTTACTCTTTGAGGGGAATCGGTATTCACGTAAAGGATTTCTGTATAAAAACTTTAATATGTCAGCAATTTTATCTGATGGCGTAAAACCAACACTTGCTGAGCTAGAACGTTTTGAAGAAACACCAGAAGGTATTAAAAAGCAGTTAACTTGATGAATTTTTAAAATAAAATATATAATGGAATGAAATGTTTTTACAGAAGTAAATTTGGAAATAATGGCAAACGTTAAGGATGATCCTACTGCTGCACACTCGTTTTCAATGGGAGATAATGTAGAAGTTTGCATTGGGGACTTGGAAAATTTACAAGCAAAAATTGTTGCTATTGACGGCACAATGATTACGGTTATGCCAAAGCACCAGGATTTAAAGGTAAATTTTACTTCATAATTAAGAATCAAAATTTTGTTTTATCAATTTTATGCTCTTAAGGACCCTTTAATTTTCAAAGCAAGTGAATTGCGAAAATACTTTAAAACTGGTGATCATGCTAGAGTTTTAGCCGGACGGTATGAAGGTGAAACAGGACTTATTATTCGTGTGGAACCATCAAGAGTTGTGCTCGTATCAGACTTAACTAATCATGAACTGGAGGTTCTGCCACGTGACTTACAACTTTGTTCTGATGTAGCTACAGGTGTTGACTGCCTCGGGCAATTCCAATGGGGCGATCTGGTTCAACTTGAGTTAGTATAAAAAAAAAAAAAAAAAAAAAAAGAAACCTTACACAATAATTTTTACATTTTGAGTACTTTTTTTTTTGGTTTTTAGTTCGCAAAATGTTGGTGTCATTGTTCGTCTAGAACGAGAAAATTTTCACGTTCTAGGAATGAATGGGAAATGTATTGAGTGTAAACCAACGGCATTGCATAAACGACGTGAAAACCAAAATACTGTTGCTTTGGATGCAGATCAAAATCAAATTCGACGTCGCGATATTGTGAAGGTTATGGAGGGCCCTCATGCTGTAAGTATAAAAAAAAAAAAGAAAGTTATTTGAATTACCTTGAACTTGTTAATTTTTTTTTATAAGGGCCGATCGGGAGAAATAAAACATTTATATCGAAGTTTAGCATTCTTACATTGTCGAATGTACACTGAAAACGGTGGAATTTTTGTCTGCAAGACACGTCATTTACAACTTGCTGGAGGTAGTAAGACCAATGTGAGTAATACAAGTACACTTGGTGGGTTGGGATTTATGTCGCCAAGAATTCAATCACCAATGCATCCATCGGGTGGGCGAGGTGCACGTGGTGGAGCTCGTGGTGGCCGTGGGGGATTCCGCGTTACGCGAGATCGTGAGTTGTTAGGAAAAACCATAAAAATTTGTGGTGGACCTTATAAAGGTAAAAATATTATTTGTAAAATTTGTAATTTGTTTTAAATGATGAATATTTTAATATAACAATTTAAGGTGCTGTTGGCATCGTAAAAGATGCGACTGAGAGCACAGCCCGTGTTGAATTACACACATCGTGTCAAACAATATCCGTTGACCGGAATCATATCGTGATTGTGGGCGAACCCGGTAAAGAAGGCAATGTTTCAACTTATGGACGTACACCTGCCCGAACACCGGGCTACGGGTCGCAAACTCCAAGTTACACCGCTGCAGGATCTAAGACACCTTTGGTTGGAAGTCAGACACCAAATTGGGATACTGATACACGCACTCCGTATGGTACAATGACCCCATCACACGATGGAAGCATGACACCCCGTCATGGCGCATGGGATCCTACGGCAAATACAACACCAGCACGGAATACCGATTTTGATTATTCGCTTGAAGAACCGAGTCCCAGTCCAGGCTACAACCCAAGTAATGTAATCGTTATTCATTTTTTCTTGAATATATAACATTTTTACATTTAGGCACTCCTGGTTACCAAATGTCGTCACAATTTGCTCCGCAAACACCTGGTACTCTTTATGGCTCAGATAGAAGTTATAGTCCTTTTAATCCAAGTCCAAGTCCTGCACCATCTCCATATCCAGTCGGTTATATTAACACGCCATCCCCATCTTCTTATTCACCTAACACTCCTGGAGGTATACCACAATCTCCGTACAATCCACAGACACCTGGAGCAAGTCTGGATTCTTCGATGGGTGATTGGTGCACAACAGATATAGAAGTTCGAATTCACTCGCATGATGACACGGATCTTGTTGGTCAAACAGGCATTATTCGAACAGTATCTAACGGGGTGTGTTCCGTGTTTTTACGTCAAGAGGATCGTAGTGTTTCAATTGTAAGTGAACATCTTGCACCAGTTCCTCCAAACAGTGGAGATGAATTTAAAGTTATTTATGGCGAAGAAAGAGAATCTGTTGGCAAAGTTCTTTCAAAACAGGAGGGCGATATACTTGTCTGTAAAATTAACGACGAAGTGAAAATGATACCTGTTAATCACTTATGTAAAATGAAAGCAATTGACTAGATTTCATTTTGCACATAATGTAATTTTTCTATATAGATCAGATTTTTTCAATAAACATTTTAGAAACAAACAGCTAATTAACTAAACTAGAAATTGTGTTTTTAATTTTACATTTTTTCATTCGTTTTCAAATATCAACCATTATATTTAACAATTGTGCAACACTATCAATACAATTAAAGTCAATTACAGGTTGTAAAGCCTACTTTACTAATTAACATGAGGCACTTTCTAGAAGATGTCTTTTAACAAAGTTTTTCATACAATAATTACAATTTTGTTAAAGTCACTGAAAAAATGCATTTTGATATTAAATATAGTCTACAGATTGGCCAATTTATTCGTTACAGCGTCCTTTTAAAATACACTTTTATTTTCTATTGTATAAATTTAAGAATTAAATATCATGCATGCATCTTAATATAACAACTAATATTATTAAATCATTTTTGAAGCCAAACGTACTAGAGCAAAAGCATAATTTACTTAAGTAAATCCAAACAAAGATTTATGTAAAAATATAAATATTTCAATCCAATAACGTAACCTGTATTTATACACTTTGTATATTTGGTATTTTTAACAGACTGTTAACTGGTCATACTACAATTCTATGTTATATTATTTCGGTATCTTCATCTGTGAAATCAGACAGTATTCGTCGTGCGAAGTGGAAAGTAGTGTGTTTACGAAGGCAAACAGAAATTTTATTTTATCTAAAAGTTTAGAAGTAAATATATAAAAAAACAAGATGAGAGAAATTGTACACATCCAAGCTGGTCAGTGCGGTAACCAAATTGGTGCTAAGGTATGTATTTTGTATTAGGCTGTTAATTTAAAATAAAATTTAATTGGACAAAGTACAGTTAGAAGTAAAAAAAATGGCGTCATTTATACAGTGCCATGTGGCAAATTTATAGTCTACCGGCTGTACCGTTGATTTATTAAAATATAAAATAAACTATTTAGTTTCAAAATTGCATAATAATGACGAATAAAATAACTGAAATTTTTTCCTTTTATATTTTTACATAAGATAAATAAATTATTATTTAAAACTTCATATTAAGTATGTATTTTGTAGCTTAGTCCTTAAATGGTGTTAAACATATGTATTTAATGTTACTAAGAAACGAGTCGATGAGTCATAATCATTTAAAAAAGTTTTGCAACGAGAAAGTAAGCTTCGTGTTTAAGTATGTATGTACCTACAGATTTTTGCACAAGTACGTGTGCGTTTGTTTGGTGAAAGGTTTATCTGCACATACATATTCCATTTTGTTGTATTTGTATTCTTATGCCTTATACCAAAATATTTTTTATGTTATATGCGCCGGTTTGGCTTAATGGTGCCCTCCCTAAGTATATTGAAAAAATTAAAAAAAAAAAAAACATGACGTCATTTTGCCTAAAATGGCAGAACCGGTTACTGACCGGTTCACATTGTAATGCTTTATATATATGTATATACATATATATGTATGTATGATATAAATATATATATATATATATTTATTTAAAATATATAAAATTTCCGATATGTTAAATGCGGTGCAAAATATATCGTTAACAATTCAATCATGTTATTTGCCTTTCATATGCATAGATACACACCTATATACCTAAAGACAAATGACACACCCAAAAGGCGGCGTTGCCAATTTTCATGTACATGCGTATGGTGAGTCTTCTAGGCTTCTTCTTCGTTGGCATTTATCCTTACGACAACAAAAATGTGTATTGTCCTGAGACATAAATGAAAACCTACCCCTTTTGTAGGTACTGCAATATTTATAGATGTATAAGCCTAGGCATGCACACAGAGAGTAACTTCTGGGGAAGTATTATGGCAACTTAACTGTAAGGCTTTAAAAGTTTTTATTTCGACTTTTTTTTTTGTTTTAATTTCGTTTACTCTTGATAAACAAGCCAATAATTCCCTATTTTCTGACGTAATCTTTGTTATACATACATTTGTTCGACCATATGGTTAAAGTCATTGTAGTGCAGTTGGAAGTTAGCATAGCGAAAAATTGACGGAATGCTTGTGTGGGTTTATTATATTATTTGATGATGTAATCAAGTCAGTCCAAGCAGATTTGAAAAGCTTGATGTCGTCAGCTTACATCTCCTATTAAAAACAGTGCGTAGGAAGAATGGAGACTTGACATCCGCTAACTAACCAGCTGTTCATTTAAGTCGACCCACATGCTGCTTACCATTTAAAGATTTCGTTTTCTTCTATGTAACTTTCCAATAATAGTGATTTTGCAGTACATCATCTCAACTTTTATTTTTTCTTCAAATTAAAGTTAAACATATAGAAATTTAAATTAAAATTAAGTTATGTATTAATAGTTTAAAGCCCTAGTTAAGAATACGTTTTTTGCGTTTTTGACTTTCTTGTTTTTGCATAAAACGACAAAATGCTTGATCATTGGGTATTTAAAGCATATAAATTAAAAATTTATGACGTACAATAAAAAACAGCTTATTCAAATATCTGAATTTGTTTTATTAAAATAAAAATAACAAAATTCAATTCATATTTATTAAGAGTAAACACGTTTTTATCCTCTATTTTTTTGTCAGTTTAATGTATATAAACTACCCTCTTCCATTTTAGTTTTGGGAAATCATTTCCGATGAACATGGCATTGATGCTACTGGTGCCTATCATGGCGATAGTGACCTGCAACTAGAACGTATTAATGTATACTACAATGAAGCGTCAGGCGGTAAATATGTTCCACGTGCCGTACTTGTTGATCTGGAACCTGGAACTATGGATTCGGTTAGGTCGGGACCATTTGGTCAAATTTTTAGACCCGACAACTTTGTGTTTGGTCAATCTGGAGCCGGTAATAATTGGGCAAAGGGACATTACACAGAGGGCGCCGAGCTGGTTGATTCTGTACTTGATGTAGTACGCAAAGAAGCAGAATCTTGCGATTGCCTGCAAGGCTTCCAGCTTACACACTCACTGGGTGGCGGCACTGGTTCTGGTATGGGAACTCTGCTGATTTCTAAAATTCGTGAAGAATATCCCGACAGAATCATGAACACATACTCTGTGGTGCCTTCTCCAAAGGTATCAGATACAGTAGTTGAGCCTTATAATGCTACACTTTCAGTACATCAATTGGTGGAAAATACAGATGAAACCTATTGTATCGACAACGAAGCTCTCTACGATATCTGCTTCCGTACCCTTAAACTGACCACTCCTACATATGGTGACCTAAATCACCTTGTTTCATTGACAATGTCTGGAGTAACAACTTGTCTCCGCTTCCCCGGTCAACTGAATGCTGATCTCCGCAAACTGGCAGTGAACATGGTTCCATTCCCACGTCTTCATTTCTTCATGCCTGGTTTTGCACCGCTTACCTCCCGCGGCTCTCAACAGTACAGAGCACTGACGGTGCCAGAGCTTACACAACAAATGTTCGATGCCAAGAACATGATGGCTGCCTGTGACCCACGGCATGGGCGTTATCTGACTGTTGCTGCCATATTCCGTGGCCGAATGTCCATGAAAGAAGTTGATGAGCAGATGCTTAACATTCAAAACAAGAACAGTTCGTACTTCGTTGAATGGATTCCAAACAATGTGAAGACGGCTGTTTGTGACATTCCCCCTAGAGGTCTGAAAATGTCAGCTACTTTTATTGGCAACTCAACTGCTATTCAGGAATTATTCAAACGCATCTCTGAGCAATTCACGGCTATGTTCCGGCGCAAGGCGTTCTTGCATTGGTACACTGGCGAAGGTATGGACGAAATGGAGTTCACAGAGGCAGAAAGCAACATGAATGACTTGGTATCAGAATACCAGCAATACCAGGAAGCCACTGCTGATGAGGACGCTGAATTTGAGGAAGAACAAGAGGCTGAAGTGGATGAGAACTAAATTCTCATAAGTTGCGTAAAATTTAAAGAGAACAATTAAGCTTATTATATTTGTTCTCAACACGTAATCAATAAAGTCGAAAATTTTTCTTCTAAAACTTGAACGTTGCTTAATTTTTAGTTGTCATGGGCAGAATTTAAATAAAGTTAAAAGCAGTTTGGATAAAACAATGATTGCTTAACTGGAAGAGAAACTAATATAATTGACATTATTTGGACCAAACAAATTGTATGAATAAATTATGTATATATTCATTTAGAAATGGAATGGTGGAAGTGCGTACTAAATTTACAAAATAAATAGAATTGAAACGCAAGTACGAAACCGAATGTAAGGTTTAATAGGTCTGCAATTATGCATTAAAAATAAACAAACAGGCGCAAGACTATTAGCTATAGTAGTGATATTAAAGTTGGTCGTGCTGAATTGCATTGTAAAAGGTAAAATCGGAGATACAATTTGAAGAGAATGGATGAATCTACCGGTTAACAAATAATGAAATTGGAACTTAACAATTCTATTTTTTTTACTTTTAAAAAAATTTGTTTTATCAAAACTATTGGTAGAAAAAAAAGTTTTTTTTCGATATTGGGGTAAATGTTTATTCATGTCCCACGTACTTTTTTTGTAAATGGCTATACATGTATTCCTAATTTGAAAAATAAATTGGATTTCATTATGAAAATTGTTAAAAAACCATTTTAGGATTAACTGTTAGCAAAACAGCACAGGGAAGATATTACAAACCTATTATATACTTACCTCTGCTGTTGCGCGGAATGAAAACTGTTCGCAGAATCGAACTCCTTCAGGGATGCACAAAAAACCTCTATAAATTTATTATCAGAATTGTACATTGAATTTTGCAAAACGGTTCCTCTCAATTTTTTCTGAATTTCTTTTGTTGGTTTAGCTTTGAGGTATAACAGACATTGTATAAATTTGAAATTAGCTTAAGATTAATAATAATGAAGTAACTAACTAACTAATTTTCGACGATTATAATCAAAACTAATATACATCATTTATTGCAACATAAAAATTAACAACAAATAAATTAGAAAAGAAACTCAACAAATCAAGACTTTTTTAATTGAATAAACATACTTACATATATTAAAATTATACCGATAAATGAATTGGAAAAGGCAACATGTTCACTTGTTAGTGATTCATTGAACTCGTTTTGTGAAACTATAGCTTTTTCCAACACTGAACTGTCTGTGTGTGCGAATTCAAGTGTTGGCAACGAGTTAGTTTTGGCAAGTAGAGCAAAAGAAATTAATTCCAAAAATATTTACTTTTAATTACAATTACAAAAATGATAGCGATGGACGAACAGCGTAGTGATAAGATTTATGGTGGTTGTGAGGGCCCAGATGCCATGTATGTTAAATTAATTTCATCTGACGGACACGAATTTATAGTAAAACGTGAACACGCTCTTACTTCTGGAACAATAAAGGCAATGTTATCTGGACCTGGACAATTTGCTGAAAACGAGGCTAATGAAGTTCATTTTCGGGAAATTCCGTAAGTTGTGTTGCTACTTAGTAATTATTAATAAAATCAGTAATTTGTTTGTCCAGTACGACTACGTATCTACAAGCTTATTAACATACAAACACACAATTTTTATATACACAGACTTTTCTTATAAAGTTAACACAAGGTCGGTAAACATTAAATTTTGTTGATTGTTTAAACTTGATTCGAAAAAAATGGTTGTAATGTGAAATATAGCATGCTTATCGAATACACTAAAATATTAAATTAGAATACATTCGTTAGGTTGCTGCAGTGCTACAAGTTGATAAAAATGTGATAATAATAAAAAAAAAATCTGAAATGAATAAAATGTCTTGCATTTAATTGATTCATTATTCATTCATTCATTACGATTTAATATTTTGGAGCTTTTGAAGTTCATATTTGTTATAAGATTAATAAGAATTTAATTTTTATTTACAGATCACATGTTCTGCAGAAGGTGTGCATGTATTTTACTTATAAAGTACGATATACTAACAGCTCAACTGAAATACCGGAATTTCCGATTGCACCAGAAATTGCATTAGAGCTTTTAATGGCAGCTAACTTTTTAGATTGCTAATTTATAACTTAAATTACTTGTGTTAAATAAAAGAAAATATAAAATAAATAATTGCAAATAAAGACTTTTGTTACGTTGTTTATAAAAAAAAACACCGATGCCAAGACAAACGTTGTCATGGTAACGTCAAACAGGAAGGTGCCAGAACGACATTATACAATTAAAGTTGGATTACGTTGAAAAGAATTTTTTTTTAGATACTTTTTTTAAGATAATGGGAGTGTTACATAATTTAACGGAATTAATAAAAAATAAGAAAGACAAAATGACTTTATTAGTGTTAGGATTAAATAACAGTGGTAAATCAACATTAGTTAATCATTTCAAGAAATCAAGTGACAAGTCCAACGTTATGGTACCAACAGTCGGATTTGTGTTGGAGCAATTTTATAGTAAGTAAAGTAGGCAGTTTACCATATTTAGTTGTATTATATATATTTTACTTACTAAATATATATATATATATATATATATATTTATATATATATATTTTATTTATATATTTATATTATATATATATATATATATATATATATATATAAATATATATATAAATAAAATATGATTTTTTAGCTATTGGTGTTAACATTAAAGCAATTGATATGTCGGGAGCTACGCGTTATAGAAACTTATGGAAACAGCAGCTTAAAAATTGTCAGGGAATTATATACGTAGTTGACTCGAGTGATACGATGAGATTTGGTATTTTATTAAGCAATTGCACTAAAAAATTATTAAAGTATTTCTTTTTTAGTTGTTGTTAAAGAAGAACTAAGTCTTTTGCTCCAACATCCAGATTTTTGTAATAGAGTAATACCTATACTTTTCTATGGAAACAAATCGGATCTTGACGATTCATTATCTAACGTTAAAATTGCGGCGGGTAAGTTAAGAATACCATGTAAATGCGAATACAGTGGTATTAAAAAATTTATACACATATGTATATAAATACATAAAAACAATCGTATATTGTTACTATTCACAATTTAAATTCAAAAAATTTTATTTAATTCAATTTAGTAGAAATAATACAGAGTAATTTTAGAAAATAAATTTATTTTAGCACTAGGTTTGGAAAACATTAAAGAGAAACCATGGCATATATGTTCAAGTAACGCTATTTCTGGAGAAGGTTTAAATGAAGGTATTCAATGGCTTGTGCAGCAAATTCGTTTTGCAGTACTTAACAACAAAAAAGGAATGTAAAATATGTAAAAAAAAATAAAGAAATTTCCTGTTTTAAAAATAACTTTGAAATGTATTTTGAACATATAAGCCCCAACGCATGTTATTTAGAAACTGTGAAAAAGTAATGCCCTATTAATGGCTTATATCCAAGTCATTATAATTAAAAATGTGAATGACTTATAAGTTTTTAATTTTAGATCTTATATTCCCAATTAGACTATTATCCTTAAAAATGATGTTAAAACTTTTATTTATTTTGACTGATGTCAGATTTATTCATCTTAAAAAAACATCAACGCAGGATGCGTTTATTTTTTGCTGTTTAGGATGATACCATCGTATTTTTGTTGGAACCACTTCATAGCATCTTCCTTTGTCAAACGATGTGGGAATCCGACTGTTCCAGATTTCCGCTTTCTGTGGGCTACGTTATAACCTATAATAAAAAAGAATGTTTAATAAAATAAAACACATTTGAGATTATATATTACATATATATTGTCAAAATTGTACCGTTTAATTTTGAATAAAATCAAAATTTATTGAGCACATCTTTTTTTATTTGTGCACATTTACTGAATATCTGTTTTAGTTTTAAAAACAGATACCTAATTATATGCAAAATATATACACTTAATGCTTGAAAACCTTACCTGGACGTCCCAAAACTACATAGAAATCCAAGCCATAAATACCGATCGAGGGATCATATTTAATTCCCAAATCAATGTGTTCTTGGATGCCGAATCCAAAATTACCCGTAGCTGAAAAGTTATCACGTCTTAGTTCATACTCGCGTACTTTTAAGCCACGCTCCAAAATTTCCTCGGCCTTTGCACCACGTACTGTGCAATGAACAGCAATCTTTTCATTACGACGAATGCCGAAGGAACGCACTGTGTACCGGGCTTTAGAAAATACTGGCTGCTGTCCTGTCAGTTGTTCCAAAACCTAAACAATCAAGAACTATAAGTTACCAGTTTCCATTTGATTTTTAACTGTATCTCACCTTTGCGGCGCGAGTCAGTCTGTCTCCAGATTCACCTACGCAAATATTGAGACAAAGTTTCCTAATGTGCAGATCGCGCATAGGATTTTTTGTGGGGTCTCGCTTGATTTTGGGTTCCTTTTTTGTAACGGCCTAAAATAATATTTTGTAATTATTCAAAAGTGATTTCATCTGAAATATATGTATAGTCAAACTAATTAAACTAACAACTGTAATTTCAAAACAGATGTTACAAAAGATATTTTCTTTTCCTAACGATGTTTAAAAATTATTATTGCACGAAGATTTGTATAAACCTACCGCCATTATGAAGTATAGGAAAGAAAGGAAAAGACGTGTTATAGTTCAATGTCAGAAAATGCTACCGATTGTAATATCGATAACAAGAAACCGGCTAAGTATCGATGTATAATAAATGCAATTGGCAGCGATAAGTAATTCCAACTAATTTTATTTACAAAGTATGACCATAGTACATTATATATATTTTACAGGCTTTTAAAAGATATAACATTAAACATTGTTTAGAAACTCGTCCAAATATTTTAACTGTTTAACATTTAAAGAAGTTGCATAATTTTAATATGAATGAGTT
>JAWNNX010000603.1:0-27556 GCA_035044505.1 Zaprionus lineosus | reverse complement strand
AAATTCTTCACGGTCATTTTCGTCGAGGGTACCAAACAGAAATTTGTAGGCTGAGCCTATTATGTTAAAGAGTCCCCGTTCTTCTTTACTTTCTCTGTGTATGGTTATGCCATTTAATTCTTTGAGTAATTTTTTATATAAAAATTGGGTTCGAGGTGAGTTACTGTTATTTAAGATTTTTTTAACAAAATAGTTTTAGTCCTAGGCAATGATGTTCAAATACTGATGGCATTTGAAATGGCTAACTTGTAAATAGAAGGTAACCGTGATCAGTGTCGATGTTGTTTATTTAAATTTGTTGGGTATGGCACGTGGTGATTAGCAAAAGTAATATTATCATTGTACTCCAGGGCCCTGCGAAATTGGGACTTGATTAAATTTCTTTTGTTTTTTAAATTGTGTCTTATAATAGTTTGTGGCTCTACTTCTATTAGTTATTTTATAGTGGTCAGTATCTATTTTTTCTACATTCTTATTTTCCTTAAATAGATTTTCTAATTTTCCATTTTGTAACGGACCCTTTCTATATCTGGTATCTACCTCACATTGCTTTCGATTAGTGTTTATTTCGCCTATTTTATATTCTTTGTTCAATCGAGTGTTTAATATTGGTTGCTCAGCATAGATAAAGATATGAGCGAGAGTTTGTCCAGTAGTACCGTGTTTAGTTTTATGATTGTATATGTAAAGAATTGTCTCTATTTTATTAAATTTAGCTTCGTCATCGTATTTTTTTCGAATTTCTTCGTTTATTGTTTTGTGTAATCTTTCTATGTCGACAGTGCCTGTCTTTGTGGTGTTGAATTGTAATTCAACTCCTTCACTCTCGAGCCATCGCTTAAAAGATAGATTGGAAAAAGCACCGTCTCTGTCTGTTTTTAGTATTGTGGGTTTCCCTAGTTGGTTAAAAATGCGCATAAGTGCATTTTTACACTCTATTAAATCTTTTAATTTTATTTGTTCAAGGGTAGCAAATTTGGAATAAATGTCAATGCAGCTAATGTAATGTTTTCCTTCGGACGAGTAAATGTCTACCATAAATTTATCTCGACAGTGATCGAGTTTGGGTGTAATCTTGAAGGGAATTTTTGTATTTCTGTGTTTGGTTTTGGCAAGATTGCATACATGACATTCGTTAATTCCATTTTGAATTAGCAATTGACTATTTGGGTAATAATGAATTTCTTTGAACAACTAAGTCATTTTTTGTATGCCAGGATGAAGAAGTTTTTCGTGGTATTGAAGTATAATTTCTTTAAATTCCGCGTAGGAGTTTACGTTATTTAGAAGGATAAGATTACGCGTTACTTAAGTGTGGAAAGTATTGATGATTTCTTTATGAACTTTTTGCATAATTTCTAAGTCTGCATCGCTTTCGTTGTACAGAAAAATATGTTTGCGAATAAAATGGTCAAGCAGAAATTCTTTTGCCTTTTCAAGAGTCATTCTGTCATAATACATAGATTGTGCTTATTGAATTATTTATTAATTAATTAACTAATTCTGCACTAAGCCACCCAAGGCTTCGCCGAAATGATTGTCTTCAATTTGGATTCTAGATAATGCGTCAGCTACGTGGTTTAATTTGCCTTTAATGTATTCAATATCAAAATCGAATTCGGCCAATGTTACTCTCCACCTTTGTAGTTTAGTATGTAACCACCTGAGAGGCTGGTGATCATTAGCTATTTGGAAATGCCTTCCTAGTAGGTATTGACGAAGTGTTTTAGTTGCCCAAACAATGGCAAGTAATTCTTTTATAATATAATTTATAATATAATTTAATTCGTGTTCGTTCCGAGTTCTGCTAATAAAAGATATTGGGTGAACGTTTTGTGACAGAACGGCTCCAAGGGGCTACATTACTAGCATATGTTGCTAGTACGAACTTCTTCTCGAAGTCGGGCAATTTCAGGATTGATTCGCCAGTTACTAAGGCTTTAAGTTTTTCAAACGACTCTACATATTCATAATTTGTGACATCTATTATAGCGCCTTTTTTTAAATATTGCGTCATAGGGTTTGCCACATTGGCATAGTTTGGAATGAATTTTCTATAGAAGCCGGTTAATCCAAGAAAAGCTCGGATTTCTTTTATTTTTGTTGGAGTAGGGTATGAAAGGGTAGGGTTTAATTCCGTCGGGAGTTATTGCTTGTTGTGTAAACAAATTTTGGTGGTCATCTGGACTTGAACTTATAAGTGGATATGATTTGTCAAAAAGTGTGACTGTAAGGGTTTTATGGTTTATAATAGATTCTGCATTATTAAGCAATTTTCTGCCAATTAGTATATCATAGTCTTTAGAAAAATTATGTAAATAAAATTGTTCGGGAATTTTAAATATGCTGTTACTCGGTAAAATAACTGATTCGATAAGTGTCATAACACCATTTGAATTTTGAACCTCACATTTAGAATTTTGGATTGGGAGTGAAAAGATATTTTTTTGCATCATATTTATTGTGGATCCTGTGTCAATTAAGCATTTAAATGTTTACGTTTATGTGACATTTCTAAATATTGGTATTGTCCGGGGCTGGTAGTCGAAAATTTTAATTCGTTTTGGTATGGTCCGGTTGGTGTCTCGTATTCTATTTGTTTGTATTGGGGTTGGTTGGGGTTTAAGTGGCTTTGTTTGTACTTGTGTTGATCATAATATTGTTGTTGATTATAATATTGTTGTTGGTCATGATATTTTTGTTGGTCATAATTTAATTCTTGATCGAAATTTTGTCCATACTGTTTATATTCTTGAAATCTAGATTCATTAACAGACATTTTGGTTTGTTCACAATCTGCTGGTCTAGGTCTTTTAAATGGTTGGTTTGGATAAAAGTTGTTATTATTAAACCTAGGGGCTTGTTGTGGTGTGCGAGGGACTGAGCTCCTATATTTGTGAGCACCAAACTGGTTGTGTCTTATCGGTTGGTTATGGATCATAGGCTGTGTATAAGTGGGTCAGGGTGCATATTGGTATATACTAATATTTTGCTGTGGTGATTGAGAACATTGTCTGGGTAAGTATTGGTATGGGTTAGGATTAAGCTATAGTGGTTGGGAATATTGTGAATATCTTGGTTAGGAATAAGTTTGATTAGTTGAATTAAATTCGAATTGGAATTTTGATTTTAAGTTTTATTTTTATTATCATGATGTTTGTTATTACCAATATTTACATGTTCTTCATAAAATCTCTCATTTTGGATCTTAAGTCTAATATATTATGGTGTGCTAGGGTGGTGTATAAACTTAATGGCAATCTTCTTATAAGTATCTTAATTGAATCTCTTATAGCTTCTAATTAAATTGTTAGGTTAGCATTATTACCTTCTAGATGTAGCGATTAGAAGTTGTCGTTGTCTCTCCGCTTCCTCGCAGAGCGCACGCAAGTTACCTTTATTTGGGGTTTCCCTGAAGTCTGAAGTGAAGAAGAACAGCTTATAATTCGGCGTCTGCGGTTTGTACTCCGAAATCAATCTTGCCTTTAATATAGGCCAGTCATTGATACTCGGCAAACCCAGTGATCTAGTGACAGGTCCATCGAGGTTCCTCTCTATGGCTCCAAGTAAGATGTGTTGCCGACGTATATCTTCCGTCTGGTAGAGAGACAATATGAAGTCAACTCTACTGATGAAGGTGTATAGAGATGACGGGTCTCCAGTAAACAGTGGGGTGATGTTTTTTTTTCTTTTTTATATTACACTCCTTGTATTGTTCTTTTTCAACTTAAATAGGACAAATTATTGGAATTATAATCCTAGTTGAAACAAAGTAATTAGTGTGGCGAACTTTTGGCGAGTTTTTACAAATTATAAAATTTAATTTATTTTTCACTCGCGGTTCTTATAATGGATATTTAATTGTATCCTACCCACTACGCCAGTAAAATAAATGTTCTTCGATGAGTCGAACTAATATTTTTTGTATGAATGAAACACGAAGTAAAATTTCGGTGTGATCCGTTTTATTTCAATATCAGCTTAAGACTACTTCAGTCATGCTTACAAAATCTTGAGCATGGCTCGCTATCGGATTGCTAACATTATTATTTTTGCTGAGTGTGGGTTTTGTTACATTGTTGTTAGAGTTGAGTGCGGGTCTTATGGTTATATCATTTATGCTGATCTGCATTTGATAATATCAATTGACCTTCCTATTTAAGGGTTGTTGAGCGACATTATCTTAATAATTGTTCTTTGCATAAATATTTTGAGATTGTTGGAAATTTAGATTGAATTAGTAATTATTTTGTGGGTTAAGCTTACGTTAGCTGTTAAATTTTAAAATTTATTTGTGGAATTTCCATATTTATTAACTCACTCAGATGCCACATAAAAAACTATATTTGGGCTACCTATTTTAATTTTAGCATTGTCGATATATCGCATCTAGACAGATACATGGAAAGGTTGTCCGGTAATATTATTTGTATAAAGACTTTTACTGTATTGTTAATTGCATTAATGTAGAATTTCGAATTCTTAAGGTCTTATACTAACTCTAACTTGTTGCTTATAACTAGTTCAGCCAACTTCAATCAACTTCATTAAGAAACTTTTCAAAATTGGCTTGTAAAGTCTTCTCAACAAATCCTCAAATTGTGGTTGTGTCTTAAACTCTTACTTATCAGAGCTTACCTAACGTTCAATCAACTGATGATATTTAACATCTGGGCCTCACCGGAGACTTGCAGCTCAATTGCCTGAAAATGATGCTCTGTTGTCGCTTAGTACTCATACCGTATACTTGCAGCTAATCTCAGAGTGTTTTAATTCAAGACTAGACAATTGATCTCTGAACACTCTGTCAAAAAAAAAAATAGTCTTGAATTTGTCGTTAAATATGTGCATAATTAAAAGGCAAAATATCAAGGATACTATTATGAGGTTAATTTTTTTTTATGTCTTATAATTTGTATTATTTGCAAAATTTGAATAGCGCTTATGTTTTTAAATCACAAAGCCCATTATTATTAATAATAATAATAATAATTTTTTTTTTCCGTAGTTATTTGAGCACTATCCTACCGGTTGTGTCATTATTGTGTTTAAATTTACACACATAAAAAATAAATAGAGATACAATTTTAAAATTTGTTTTTTATTAAGTAAAATGTTCGACTGCTCAAAACGTCAGCTTAAGAATGAGGATTATGCATGATACAATTCTTAAAGAAACATCGATCAAGCGACAATTTCAAGAGCAAAACTTTTATTGCATCAGCCGCCACTTTGCTTACATTATTGAACAGGACAGGCCTATGCTCATATGAAAGCGTTATAATCGATTATTGTATAATAATGTGCAGTGGCAGCTTCGTTTATGTTATCCAGCTTAGGGCTGTTTGTGATAATATTAAAAGTAAGCGGAGCAAATAATATTCCTAGGTTTAAATGACAATTAGAGACGCGGGGATAATAAATATGTCACTACATATTTATAATCTCCCTGCTTCTCCCAAATATTTTCTTTCAAATATTTTTCAGTCAAAAATTAATTGTCTGTGTCCGGAATTGTGTCTAGTTTAAAGCTTGGAGTTTTCTCTTGTCTCTTACCTCCATAACTTCATCGAAAATATTGAGATTCTGAAGAGATAGAAACCATAGAAAAACCAAGTGAGTAAAAATGATAATAAACAATGAACATATTAAAAGTTTTATTTGATTATACAGGATACAATGTAAAGATAAAGTTTTCTTAAGCATTATATATGTTTGACAGGTAACTCCAGTAGAGGGAAGCATATTAATCTGTCGTT
This sequence comes from Zaprionus lineosus, assembly GCA_035044505.1. NCBI lineage: Eukaryota > Metazoa > Arthropoda > Insecta > Diptera > Drosophilidae > Zaprionus > Zaprionus lineosus. The sequence continues at coordinate 21,797 of JAWNNX010000603.1, read as the reverse complement.
TAGACCGAAATCGAGTAATTAGTTTCAGTGTATACTTGGTATGAATTATCTGTAAGCAATCAATATATAAATATATATATTTATATTTATAAAAATTATATCAAAATATAAATTATAATTATAAAACTTTTAAACTGTAAGTATTACGATTTTGATTAAATTTTTTAAATGTTGATAATAAAACAAAACACAAATTGAAAATCGCTTAAATGTAATATATTTTATTATTGCATTATATTCTGTTTATGTACTTTTTATTATAATTGAATCATAAAAAGTTTTCTACATATTTATAAGCTATGTAAAATTAAAAGTATAGTTAAATTGTATATTGTTAAATTGTAAAAGAATTAACTTAATCGATACATTTTAAAGGATTTTTTTAATTTGTATCTTATATTAGGTAATTCGGTATTTTATTCTTATTATTGTTAGTACTACCAAAAGACTTGTTAGACAGGCAGCAACCCCGAAAATTTTGTTTTGTTATTTTGTACAGCACACCCATGTAATAAGTAATCAAAGATTGAAATTTCTTACCAATTAATGTTGTTCTTTGGTTGATCAACAAAACAGGAGTGAAAAGAATTCTGCACGCCAGAGCAAAACCTGGATTAATGATTGAGCTCACTGAATAAAATACCATTCATTCATTTTTATCTGGGTTGACAAAGGTTCTGTTCAATTACAGCGCTTTTCACCATGGTTAAGGAATTTAAGAATAACATATCTTATTCGTTTGAATATGATGTCAGAATGCTTAGCCACATTGTTCCAGCTAGTAGACGGAAACTTGTAAGTTGCCGCCATTTATTCATTTTCAAATGGTTAACAACCTATCATTGTTTCTCAACAGGATAAAAAGGGACCATTGGATTTTGATCTGAACGTTTTCTTCACGCGAGGGAGAACAAGTATCACAGCTTATTGTATCTGGTTACACTAAGGCAACACAAGGCAGACAAAAGTAGTTGTATTACAGATTACGTCCACTACATACAAGACTGATCAAGAAATAGAGAAATTTTGGCATATCGATGGTATTTTGCTCTGCTGCTAAGCTAGGTATCAAAGCCTAGAGACTTCAATTTTGACTCTGAAGATGTTGGTATTGACATCTCGGCCCTTGCATTTACAACAATGGGTTGGAAGCATGCCAGCAAGCAAATCATTCACCAGAATTTTAATCACAAGATCGAAATTCTAATAGTCAACTAAGTTTCTGTGTATGGGAGTCAAAATATAAGATTTTATACACAATATTTTTTTAAAAGGACCATATACACCATTATTTTAGTTGTGTCCTTAGTTCAAATGTTACTTGTAATTTATGACATAGGATTAAGTAGATGAATAGAAATTGGCATAATTGATGCTGAATGCAACATACCAAGAATTCGGTTGAAGTCTGGCTTTCCAATTCCTGAAATGCTGCAGTGTTACAAGTTCCGACAAAGGCTGAATTCTTACGGCAACATTGAAAGAAGAAAAAAAGAAGAGAATGATTTGGGGACAAGATTTTCCCATATCGATAAATATCTTGCGGCTGCATCTGCCAGCAAGAATAACGAGACAAGTTTTCTCGCTGTTTTTGCACCCATGCCGCATCAGTAAAGTAGAGGACATAATATAAAAATACATAAATTTTCTAATATAATTAATTTTGCCATGGCAAATTGACACCAAAGTATTCACCTTTACTTTACCTCTCATTATTATTAAATACAATCGCTTTCAAATGTTGATATAAATGTATCACAGCTCTTGTGCGAATAAGAATTTAAAATTTTTAAGCTTAGCTGAGTACATTATGACTGACCCACAGAAAAATCGAGCAAACGAAATTTCCACATTTATAGTCACTGTGCCCAACTTCCATGTACCATTATTTTACGTGAGCCTTTTTTGCACACAATACAACCAAGACGGGCCATGTAAATTTATTCCAAGGCATCGTTTCTTCGGCCATTTAGGCATCCCTAGTCCGATGTTTTGCTAGTGTCTAGTATGTAGTACCTAAATGAGAAAGCTTATACTACTACGCTATCGACGCTCCCTTAAGCATCTCAAGATCTAAAGAGTCTGGACAAGAACTGCAAGATTGGCAAAACATTAATTTTGAGTTTGTTGATCTAAGTAGGACGCTTAAAAAAAATTATGTATATTATATGTATAAAAAAAGTGGTTGGGAAAAACTGTACACAAAAAACATTCAACATAGCATTAGTATACAACTATACAAAACCATTAATCGCACTGCCAAATAAAAAACAATATAACAAATAATAAACTGAAGTACAATCGATATAATTATCAGTCCTAAACGTACTATAGTCCTAAAAGTACTATACTTAAAAGGTAATAATAGTTTCTGTATTAAACGTTTGTTCGTTGGCTTTCCTACTAAACAAAACATCTTTTTTTTCTTTCTGTTCCTTTTTAATTTTTTTTTTATTTCACATTAGGTTACCAGAGAACTGGCAAAAAAGCTAGTTATGATTTTATTTTTATGTTTACTATAAAGAATTTCAGTCATGATTTGAATAACGAACTAATTATATTACAATTAAAAAATTAAATTTATGTTTAATCATCATCGCGTTAAAATTAAAATTACAAAACTAATAATTTGTATATTTGTTTTTTTGATTAGCGAAAACACACCCAGAAATTTTATACCTACATACCTGTCGAGTACGTCTGCAATTTCGGTTGATTCACTATATCGCGCCGAAATGTCGAGAGGTTTTGTGTAAATCTACAAAAGATACAAAATAAAATTGGCACATTTTAATTAAACTCTTATTAAAAAAAATTATTTGTCTTAACTATCAAATTGTCTTTTTTTTATATAAGTTTGAACATAATACAAAGAATATTTATACACATGCATACAAACGTATAAGACGGAAGACTTAATAGATTTTTAAAAAACTTATATTTAGTTCGTTTTAAATAAACAAGGTATAATAAAGGGGAGAATTTTTAATTTCTGCCGGCTTTTTTTTTTAAATTAAAAACGCTTTAAAGATATAAAGTTGACTCTTAATTCAATCAGAATTTTTATAAGGTAACGGAAAACTTAAAAAAACAAGCTATTTAATCTAGAACATTTATATATATATACTTAGTAAATGTTTGTCTTACTTTTCCTTATTTTTACTTGAAACATTTCGTTCTATACCAAGCATTAGATCTTCGAACCATTGTACCATTGTGTGCTGCTTTTCAATGGGTTGTCCACGTATAATATTTTCCTTAAGTGAACTGCAATAACATATGCACCCAGATATTATCTAGCACCACGTTATTTAAAATAAAACATTTTACCAAAAGTAATCTTCGTATAGTAAAATAAGTACTAATAAGGGTCGTGACATTGACCATTGGTTCCGACAATCCTCCGCAAGCACGTTATTTAACAATGACGACATCATACTTTGTAGTAACTCTGAATTTAACTCAACAACCTTTGAAACAAGTGAAAAAAGAAAATTTAGAAAATATTTCACGAAAGTTGCATTGTTTATAATCATTACTAATACAAATTCTATTTATTACAAACCTTAAGAAATTGTGAATTTTCGCGGGTTAAGCTCCGTAATTTCTTATTAGGAAATGTTGAAACTGTAAAATAAATTTAAAGTAACATTCAAAGATTATATATATTAATACTTTACGTTTAAGTTGAAGTTGCTTAAATATGTATGATACAATACTATCCAAAATAGTGCAACAGCTGATATATATTGTTGAATCTGTGTATAAGAATTTTATTTCATTACTTTGAATATAAAACAATTTTCATAATAATGCACCTAAAGCAGCAAGTCCTTTTGACAAACTTTCCAAAATGTAGACAAAAGCACGAGGTTCTAGAGCAGCAAGATATGTTACATGATCTTGAGACAAACAATTTAACAAATTGTAATAAGCCGTCGCTAATTTTGGATATTCCTATATGATTATTTTTATTAAAAATAAATTATTAAAAGATTACATTTAGTTAAATTTAAAAACCATACCAATAAATCACTTTGTCTTATCGAAAGAATAAGTTTTGCGATAATATCTAAAACATTATGCAATGTATCATCCCCATACAATTTGAACACTCCGCAATTTACATAGTTTCCTCCAAGTGCGTTTTTAAGGATCAAAAAGCATATTGATATACCCTTTAATTTCATTGGGTACAGTTGATCAACTGATACTTCAAGATGAAGAATACGATTACCATAAATGCAAATAAGTTTTGATGCCTCACGAAATAACAAAATACCCATTGGACTAGACACATTTCCTGCTAAGCGTTGTGTGCGGCAATGTACAAGTTCAGCGAATAACTTTAAAACTGGAGTGGTAATTGCGGGTTCATGTGCCCAAAGTTCTACTGCCCGAAGCAATAGAGGTAAATAATCTGTATAGTAACTGTAAAAATATAATAATTATATTAATAAATTGATCTTAGTAAAGTAAAAATAAAACTTCTTAAAAACATACAGCCATTCAAAAAGCATAGTATATTGAATTCGTGCATTTAGAGGTAAAGCAAGGCCACGTAAATCTCGAGCAAGACCAATAATTGCCTTTTTAACCTCATCATTGGGAAAACATTTAGTATCCATTAATATGCTTCCAAGGGATTCAAACTGATCTAATTAAGAACAAAATTTCAAATAAGGATCATTATATTTATTAAGCGAAACTTACTTGTTAATGGTGTCAAAAAATTGTAGAACCGCTCTTCGTCCTCTCCCAAATCGAACATTAACAAACGACTAAGTGAAGTGTAAAACATAGTACGACAACGCATTTCATTTAATGAAGAGTCAGTACCAAGAAAAGGAAAATGTTCACTTGTGTGATGTGTCAACATAAACTGAACCTCCTCCAAACGTGCCAATTTACGCACCGAATTAAAATGCACAGAGAGATCAGAGAGCAGCATTAGGGTTTTTGTTATTATTTGTTCAGAACGGCCCCAAAATTTTAGGTTAGTTATTCTATAAAATAAAGATAGCGTTTACAGAGCTCTTATATTATTTAAAACACATACATTTTACGGTTAATAAAACTTAGCAGCATTTGTTCATCATTTAATCCGAAAACTTCACTTAGTCTCTTGTACACTATGGCTTTTTGAGCCTGATCACTGCTGTGCATCTTACGGACCTGGTCTAAAAAACTTAAAATGGCCAATTCCAGCTTTTCACAACCAGTCTGGGGTAAACGTGAATCAGTTAAACTCATAAGCTGCAATACTCTTATAACAAGCTCTGCATCCATGTTATCGTGTTCATCACTAGTTGTCACTGACAGTCTTCCCACAATAGCAGACCCAATTATGTATACTAGCCACGTTAATTGTAACTCATGCACAGTAATATCAATAGGATTAGCATTGAGCGTTTGTACGAGTTTTTCGTACTCACGTGCTTTTTGATCGAAGTGTTGGACAAGTAGATTACACGTTTTGTTATACTCACAACGTTCGATTACCGAAAGCTGTTCAAGTTGCTGCTGCACCATGCAAAGATCATCCAAGGGATCTTCCATATTATCACGTACAATTAAAGGCACAGCATCAAGACGTGACTCAATATATGCCTTAATTACTTCCGGAGTATATGTACCAAGAAAATGTGGATCTGGTGATTTGACGTAAGGTACTGAAGCAACCATACGTTGCCAAAGTGTTAATAAATAATGCACACTGTTTGGAGCAAAGAGCCACATCTGCCAAAAATAATGTTAATTCAATTTTGTTTTTTGATCAACGAATGAAATTGTATACAAACATGTAATGATTGCACTGTGAACTTTGCTATTAGTTCGATGGCTTCTGGGTAACATGGAACCGCTATAAGTTCACCAAGCTGATAATTGGATTTTAAACGTGCTAATAAACGACAAAACTCGTGATAGTTATCTGGATCACTTAGACCCTAAAACCAATCATTACTCAATTAATTAAAAATTTACAAAATTCTTAACACTTACATGTAAATTCGTAAGTATATCTTTGACCCCCTCAACTAAGTGTGTGAGAAACTTTGTGCGTTCGGAATTGCTGAAAAGTGATCGACGGACTGATGTCATTTGTACAAGGCACGATAGTGAAAAGCTGGCTAAAGCGTTTGGAAGTATTTGATATAAATCGAAAAATAATTTTAATGTATTAGAATCGAGAAATGCAGGTCGCCAAGCTGTTGGAATCTGTGAATAAAATTATGTTGTAATAGTTTTAGTTTATATTAAATATAAAATTTTATATGAACGTACCTGAACGTTGTTCATGTCATCGGCCGATTCATCGGTAGAACTTCCAATAAAATCAAAACTCAAGCAGTTCTTTGTAAGACGTAAAACCTGTGATATTAACCTGCGTTAAAATAGTACACATGCACAAAATATAAAAAATAATTAAATATGAATTAAGATGCATACTTATAAAGCCAAAAACACAATTTCTAAGAAAATGAAGCATATTTACTAAATAATCATAAATATATTATAAACACTATTTAACGCAATGCCATTATTATTAATTGTAAGATTAAAATTAACTTACGATTGTTGTAAATCATCCAAAAAGCTTAAATTTTTGCTATTATCCCGTGCTGATACTAACAGAGAGCAAGAAAGTAGGAAAGTGTCGTACAGCTGCTGATCTCGATATGACGTAGCTATTTTACGGTTCTTTGAAAACGACAGGTTAGCATCTAGTTCAACAATTGAATTCATTTCAATAACCAACTGTGATAAAATCTGTACGCCAATAGTGCAATGTTTAACGGAGCCCTTGACAATTGAATAAAAATATTTTTATGTTAAGTTAAAATATTTTCAATGTTAATACCTGTAAAAATCTTTTGACATCCTCAAGTAAATTTTGAAAAACAAGTTCACCTTTGTACGAGTCAAACCAACCGTATTTAGTTATTTTTGCTAGTAGAGTAACAAGTGCTTGAATTACAAAATGTTGTAGATTAGGTCTAGTTGCCAAATAGTTAAGCGCATAACTGCGAATGTCAATACGTTGGCTTAAAGTTATGCCTTGTATGAGTTTTGTTAGAGTTGATGCAGCAAGTAATTGAGCATAGCTAGAATCTGCTCTATCTAAAAGAAGTTGACATTTTGGTAAAGCTTCCTCGCTATTGACAAAAGTAACAAGTTGCTTTTCGGCATTAACACGAGTACTGGCATCTGTGGCTTCGTACAGCTGTTTGCATAATATTTCCAGCTGCTGAATTTCCTATATAAAAATTTAAAAATATGTAATTTAGTTCTTTTGTTTTCACGAGGTGGCGTTAAAATAAAAAAAAAATTACGTATGCACCTAAAAACATATTAACAAAAAATAAATAACTGAGCATGCAGCAACTAAACTATCAAATGTTTAAAGATTTTCTATATAGCGTTTTAGCGAACGTATTAACTTTATGGACAACAGAATAATAAATAAAAGTTTAGAACGCGTTTATTAAAAAGATATTCTGTAGTGCCTACACTACTGTGGTCTCCATAAAAATAAAAACCTTTTCCAAAACTAGTGTAGTGTGTGGTTTACACAATATTAGAGCTATACAACGAACTGCTCCGAATTCCAAGAATGCTCAAAAGTGTATAATGGTCTACACGTATTTTGAGAAAAGTTTATTTAGTTTTATCTTTATACAATACTAACTAGTTTTAGCAATAATATAAATTAAAGAAATTGTGGATAAGTTATGTCCAATAAATTTAAAAAAAATAATTGAAAAAGACTGTTTTTGATAATTTGTTGCAATTAATATTTTCTAAAGCTTACAAGTCGGCATTAGCAAGTCTCAAACTTGGTAGTTTCTTAGGGGTTACGATATATTAATATAATTTAATGAGATTAATTGTATTATAGAATAAGCTCCAAAAATCTCTTTGTTTTGTTTTTTAATAAGTTATTTAATAAAATATATTTATTTAAAATATTTTAAACATAACATGTTCAAATATTGTTTAATTATTTTTATTGTAATAATGTATGTACATTTTGTATATATTTAAGCTATTAATAATTTGATAATTTGTGTTTTAAATGGTATTTAAAATATAAATTAATGATAACATTTATTAAGATAAATTTGTATTTATACCATATTTTTTATGGTGTGCTTGCTTGATTGAAGAAGCCAAAAAGCAAACCAGAAAATTTGTTTATTTAATACATAAACGCACACCCAAAATCAACTTCACCAAATAGAATAAACCATCAATATTATTAATGATAAATATAATATTACTCTACAAATTCACATGAAATGCTACACTAAGCAATAACAAATACAGATCAGCTAAAAAAATTCTCCGATAACGATATTTCGATACAACTTTTAGCAGAATAAACTTAATAATGTACAAACTTATATAGTTTGGCCCACTTATACTTAGGTAATATTAATATTTTTATCATATAGTATATATAAAAAAGGTTTTAAAAATCGTAATCTTTTATAAGTCACATTTTTAGTTAATTAATTGCTTGACTACAAATTGGCAATTACAATTTTATCAATCAAATAAATATATTTTCATAAAACGAAATAAAATTGAATACAACCAATTTCTTTTACATTTTTATTTTGTGGTTTTTTGTCGATCAATTGTTTGTTCCAGAATGTAACATATAAATTGTTTATTTACTTTCTACAATTTAAGATTTTAGGATATACAAATAATTTTCTCAATTTAAATCAAGTTACACATATAACGGAGCTTCATGATATGTATTCAACATCAGAAATTATAAAGCTTAAGCACAAGTTTATCGTAGTAGTATTGCTATGAGTAGCAATCATTGCAAAACTATAACATTTACGTTCACAATATATATTTGTGTATTAATAAAATTTAAAAAACTTCTTAAAGCAAGTAATAAATTGATAATATTTACATGTACATATATGTACACATGTAAGTATGAAAGTTCAATTTTCTCAATTGTAATAGTCTCAAACATATGTATACTTGATTGAATGATTCTAAGCTTTATTTATATATTGATATCATATATATATATATAAATATATACAGAAACATTGCTGCCCAACAACGCACATTTGTTCGATCACGACATAGAACACTTGAAACGATCACAGCACAAGACAATTGATACTTACATAGCATAAAGCACTTGCAGCTTTGCAGTAACATTAACATCAACCAAATTCCTGTCAATAATTTGTTCATACTATTACCCGATCAGAGATTTGCCTACTTAATCGCCAGATGCTAACGTCGCTGCCCTTAACGACAGCGTCGTTGTCGCCATCCGACAGCTAGATTAGGAATTCAGCTCCAAGTTATAAGTTAATCCTGAAATTAATCTTAAATAAACCAAAACGTTTCTTTAAACAAAGCAAGTGTTTATTAACTTATCCAACAAGAGTAGGAAACTACTTAAGAAAACTATGTTGGTAAGCAAGCAAGCACGATTTTAGCATTATCATGTTGTGATAAAAAAACATGTCTTAAATATTGAACTGCTTGCATATATGTATGACATTAAATACATAATTTATATATGCGATGTTTGTAATAACCAGACAGTACCAAATACAAGAGTGGGTGATAGCTCTTGAGACTAATGTTTTGTTGTTATGTATTATTATTTGAATTATTTGCATATTTTACATATGATTAATGTGTTAATATTACCGAGTCCATCTCGAGGTTTTATTTTTAACATTAACACTTCGCTGTTAAGCTATCTTGTATTTGGTACTCACTGGTAAAAACGGTAAACTTAATTTAAATTTAAATTTACAATGACAATATAAATTTGAATATATGAATAATTAAATACATTTACTTGCCATTTATATAATAAACGCTTCTTGTATTGATGTTATGGGTAGCCAGCTATAGTCATCTGTCTCAAATATTACAATTTTACAATTATTTGCTTAATAAGGTGCTGGCTTTCTAATTACATTACTTAAATATACAGTATACAAAATCTTCAAAATAATATGCTTACTAAAATTTTGAATATGAGAAAAACTTTTCCTTTAATATAAATAATATATTTTTATATAATATATGCAATTTTCGACAATCTAAATAAATGTCTTTATGAATATATTAGATTGTGTTCCATTCCAATGCTCCGACAAAGTTCTTAAGTACATTTATCTATGCTTGATGCTTATATTTTAAAAACTTCTTTTTAAAGTTAATTTAAACTATTTGTAGGTTTGTCAAGATTAGTGCTTGATAGTTTGGAAACAGAGTTTAGCGCCTGCTGGTTAGGTTGAGAAAATAATAATTTGAATTGAAGAATATGTTAAAATTTATTAAAAACATCTGAATATACAATTTATCGTCGAATTTTGCTCAAGTTTTAATAAGACAAAATGCCAAAATGTAGTAAATCAATAGCATTTAAGCAGTTATATGTTAATACTCGCTCTTAATAAGTTGGAAAATCAAATATATTCATTGTTCATTTGTCTATTTACAGATGGTTGAGCAATTTCAAAAAGTTTTGAAGTTGAATAGAATATGTAGCATTCCTTTTGAGACAAAAGTGGACGCTGACCGATCAGAAAGTGATGCTACTTATCCATTTTTTCACACTTATCAGCATCCCATAAAAATATTGCATTGCCTTAGTTGTAATCGATACGTTCCGTGCAAATCATTGAACGAAGTTCACATTCATTTTTTATTTGCCAGGCACATAAATAGATCATCGAAGTGCTTATATTGCAGCGGTAACGTTTTATACTATTCAGATGCTGTTGAAACTAGTGTTAAAGTTTATCATAATTGTCATTTAAAAAAAGATCAATTTATTAGTGAGAAACACATTTAATTTTACCATTCAGATGACAGAAAAAAAAAATATAGTGAATGATGATATCGCCTATCAATGTAATCCAGTATGTCGACAGTCTGAGTCATCAGAATATTTTGATAGCGATAATGAAGAATGTACTATTAAAGATAACACTAGAAATTCATTCATTTACTCCCAAATGTCGCCTACATCATTTAAAAGCATTCGAAATAATGGATTAGACAGGAATGCCGAAGCTGCATCTGTTACGTCTAAAGATACAAATGTGGAATGTACTGTAAATAGGAACGACTTGGTCAACTTGGTTGGTCAAAGGAATATGGATAGCTGTATATCATTACAATTACAACCACAATCACAACAAAAACTAATCAGCGGACATCCTAATTATGGGTTTGGAAAAAGGTGGTCTAAATCGGAAGACGTCTTGCTAAAATCATTAGTTGAACAACATGGTGAGAGCTGGGATGTTATTGGTCGACATTTTAAGGATAGATTGGAACAACAAGTTCAACAGCGTTGGGAAAAAGTGCTTAACCCAGAGCTTATTAAAGGACCTTGGACACACGATGAAGACGAGAAAGTTATTCAATTAGTGCGGCGGTTTGGACCTAAAAAGTGGACATTAATTGCTCGATATCTAAATGGTCGAATTGGTAAGCAATGTCGGGAACGTTGGCACAATCATCTAAACCCAAACATAAAAAAAACAGCATGGACAGAAGAAGAAGATAAAATAATTTACAATGCTCATTTCAAGTTAGGAAATCAATGGGCTAAAATTGCAAAACTATTACCGGGTCGAACAGATAACGCCATAAAAAATCACTGGAACTCAACAATGCGTCGTAAATATGATGCTGAAAGAAGGTCTTTAAAGACGTTTGCTGGAGGTGATTTAAAAAGTTCCCGAACTCATCTTATAACTTTAATAAAAGCTGGAGGTGTAGGTAAATGTTCGAGAGCTTTATACCGCAAATTAGCACCATTAAAAGGAAATGTATCAAACCAAATGTCAACATCAAAAGCTATGAATCATAACACGTCTGACGAAACTATTGTTCATGATATTGATGGTGATGATATTAACGAGCTCAACAATAAATCCAAAAGTGAAAACTCTTTGGACTTTGATGTACAAATTGGTGCTGGTCAATCTAAAAGTCAACTTTTTCCCCTACACTCGGAAATAAAACTTTACAGGCCTACACCAAATATACTTAAGCGATCCCGGACACACCTCCAAAATAATCCCTTAAATACAAATCTAATAAAAAGTCACGTCAAATCAAAAGAAATAGAATCATCAACCATAACACCCATTAAAGTTCTACCCTTTTCACCAAGTCAGTTTCTTAAATCGCCTTGCTTTACAACGTTTGAAGATATGAACTTACGTGCAAGCACGCCCGTTACAAAACTGTTTAACCGGGTGGGAATGGAAATAAAAAAGGAACTAGAAACATCATCAATAGAAACTCCACAAAAAAGTGAGTATATTACGGACTATTAAATCATACGAAATATCTCTAGTTTCTATTTCCTTAGGCGAACTTGTTCCTCGAACTCCAACTCCTTTTAAAAATGCTCTTGCAGCAATTAGCAAAAATCGTGATGGGTGTTCCTATGTTCCATCAAGTCCGTCGAGTCTGGTGGAAGATCTTGCAGAAATTATAAACAAAGACCATATATTTGATTCGGAGATGAATTCTAGTAACATCAGTGGTGAAAATGTTCAACACATTAACGTCTGTGACTCAGACCGTTCAAGTGCCTTTGTTAAAATTAATGTGCATTCGCCTACAATGAAGCGTGCTAGAAAATCTTTACTTCCTAGTTGGACAGTCAACTTTCTGCAATTTGGTAAAAAATCACATCCTTTTGAAACAGAAACACCTAGCAAAATTCTTAACTCTGGAAATTCCATAGCACCATTTTCGCCAAGCAACGTTATGAAAAATCAGTTGTGCAGTGAAAAGGATTTAATATTCGATGAGGGTAAAAAGGAAAATACTCCTTACTGTCACAAGTTTCGCGTTTTATCTAATATTAATTTGCTGGATCCAAAATGGGCTCGTGTTGCATGCGGCAAAACAAAAGATCAAATTTTTATGGAAGAACAAGCTTATGCATGTCTTCAGAATCTCGCTCTATTGCCAAGAACACTTAATTTTGAAAAGCATAAATAAGCGTAACAATTATTTATTATTTAAAAATAATATAAATAAAAAATTAAAAAAAAATTCGCAAAAAATTGTATGAACCGATAGCCGTAATAAATTAAATCAACCATAATTAGTGTGTTCTATATACATATCCATATATACGTGCTTCTATACAATAAATAAATAAAACAAAAATATTTTTTACTGACCATAGAGTACAATTTGTATTTTATTTTATTAATTTTTTATTTATAGTCTAATAATTGGAGTTTAAAGTAATCAATGATAGAAAAATGTTTATAATTTTTATTGCCTTCAAGACAGGAACATAGAATTTAAGAGATGTTATTAATTTTCATGGAAAATGAAATACAGTGGAATCCGGTTATAGCGACCTTCAAGGGACCGACGATTTTACGTCGATATATCCGGAAGACGGACTAACCGAAAGGAGCAAAAAAAATTTTTTTTTTTTATTTTATGGCTGCCATGTTCATATTAGGTTTTAAAATAAAACAAATTAATTTTTTAATCAAAACAAAAAATTTAATAAATTTAATTTAATAACATGGGTTTTTCATAATATGTCGTATGAATGAATAAGCATTTTCGCATTAACTCACATTGGCGAATTTACGCATTCAGTTTTACTTGGAAAAAAGCAGAAGAAACTAGAAATATAACGGGACATTATATTCAATATGCTACTGCTTAAATTATTTGGCATTATTTCGCTGTAATTTTTTTTCGGCACGTCGCTATATCCGGTTGATTTGTGAAAAATCTCGTTATAAGCGGTTTGTTGCTAAAAGCGGAAACATACTAAGCGGAGGCCCTTTTATATAAGTTTGTATGGGGACCAACCAAGCCATCGAGTTTTAGTCGCAATAACCGGACGGACGCTATAAGCAGAGTCGTTATAAGCGGATTCTGCTGTACATTGATTATTTAAGCAATTATTTTGTGTTGAGAAATTATTTAATTTTTTACATCTATTCTATTTGTGAAGGCTTCAATTAAGTCATTATACATTGTATATATTCTTTAGATCATTTGTTAAAATATTGAACAACTTACAACAAGTAAAATAAGCTTTCATAATTGTTTCTTCTCTTTTGTCACACTACGGGTGTGTAGATTTTGGATTTGTCCGTTTGCATTCATTGCAGCTTGTAAGGTACCTTAGTTTAAGATACTAGGCTTAGTCTGATGCAAATATGTACAGTTTGTCAAGAAACTGTTTACTTATTAATGAAAAAAAAATTAACAATAATTAAAAAAAACTGACAAAATTTCAACAAAAACAATCTTTATACATTTTTGACACTGTCAAGAAACTCTACACAAAATATTATTATCCTGTGAATCTCACTCTAACTTAATTTTACTAATTTTCGTAGTTAGTATGGCCTTAGCTGTTACCACTTGGTGGAGGCGTTTTTTCATCGAGTATATCAGCTTTGGGAGGTCATACTCATTGGAGATAGTTTGCCACTCTTGCAATATTACATCTTTTAGTTGTTTTTTGTTTTTTGGTTGACTTTTAACCACTTTTTTTAATTAGGCTCACAAATTCTCAATAGGGTTAGGGTCAGGGCTCTGGGGTGGTGTGTCAATGACTTTGCCACAATTATACAACAACCAAGTCCTCACATTGATCTCCTTATGCTTGGGATCTTTATCTTGATAAAACTTGTTGCTAATAAAGCCAAATTTAGCCGCACTTGGTTGCAAATTTGTTTTTAAAATTTGGGGATATTGCTGGGCATTCATTGTGTTTCCAATGAATGCAATTTTTCCGACTCCTCGACTTGAGATGCATCCCCACATGATCACCGACAGTTTTCCAAATTTTACTGTTGTTGCAGTTAATGGCTTACGCTACACTCGCGATGGACCATTATTATAGTATAGCATAAACTTGAACTCATCACAGAATATGACGTCATTCCAGTAATCATCTGGCCGATTTATCATATTTAAAGCGAATGTATAGCGCTTTTCCACGTTGATCGATGAAAGCAACAGTTGCCCATCAACATTACATTTCAGAGAGCGGAATGTAAAATCCTGCAACACCTGAAAAATGCCCAAATTTACGGGAGAAATTCCACTATTAGAATAGAAATTGACTTGCCCACTGTCATTAAAGGCATATCAAAAACAGAAAGAAAGCACTTGAAAAAGCTGGAGCAACTCGAGAACTAGCTGACAATCAACCTACTAGACAATAGTATATAATATCGCTCGGTAAAGAGACTTCATCCTTTGAACGTTTCATTCGGATTAATTAGCGTATGCTCGCTCCACTGAGTCGCATAGGTGTAGCCTGTCCCCATCAAATTTAATCATAGTATTTAATCGATTGCCCTTTTTGCAGACGTAAATAAAAATAAACTGAAATATAACAACAAAAAATTATATACTTAAACTCATGTACTATCTGCAACAATTTGAAAATGTTTATAGTTTTCATACATGTCACTCAACAAAACAGACTTTGCAGGTTGAAGGTACCGTAATTTTGACGACGCTTGGCTTGCTTTGACTACTCTACTGGCCTACAATGCAACTATTATATTTTGTTTGTGTTTGGTTTTGCTGCACTACACTCCATACCGGATGCTCCCTCAAACAATTTATAATATAAGAGAGCATTAAAAAAATGTAATAGGAGTTCCCGCGCCAGCTCTTTTGGTCGCAGTAGCATTTCAGGCGGTATCGGTGACTGCAAAATGGGTCTCCTTGTCAGCTGAAGCTGCAAATTCGGGTAGCTTCTTTGAAGCTGCGGGCTGAACAGCAGACCCCTCTCCTTAGTGAAAGAGACTGCAGCCGAAGCCGCCTATTCGGGCGATATTGTATCGACTGCCACTCCTCTGCCAGCTGACACAGCAGAAGCTTCCAATTCGGGTATCTTCCATGTGGCTGCTTGCTGGCCAGACACTTGTGATCGTGTGACCCTGAGATCAATAAAAGGAGCGGACAGCCACAGCACCATTAAATCACACAAGTCATTATACATTTGAAATTTCTAACAAGGCCACTCTAAAAGCTTGGTGACTAAAAATTGGTGACCCCGACGTGATCATTAATATAAAAATTATTTATATTAAAAGTTACATTCATTGCATTTATCGCATTTGTACAATCGACCCACACGCCTGCGCACG
The DNA here is from genome assembly GCA_035044505.1 of Zaprionus lineosus. Taxonomy (NCBI): domain Eukaryota; kingdom Metazoa; phylum Arthropoda; class Insecta; order Diptera; family Drosophilidae; genus Zaprionus; species Zaprionus lineosus. Next base: position 5,622 of record JAWNNX010000603.1, on the reverse strand, counting down.
CGTTATTGTTTTTTATTGTTTTTTGTCACTGTAAGCGCATTGCTCAGTGCGTTGAACTCTTTGCTACAAAGCGACAGCTTTGAGCCGCTATTTATAAATTACCGTTCTGGTTTGTTATTGTTACGCCGCAAATCGAAACCGTAGTATGAAACTTCTGTTCACAGTTGTCGATTTTGAACATTGTTCAAACCTGAGCTAATAGACTTACACGTGCATTAAACAATAATTAAGATGAACAAATTACAAAAACTGGCCAAGATGTGTGACATCTGTACGGTTATTATTTCTCTCCGCTGTGGCTCCCTTACGTCACGCATTCCTCATTTGATGCGATGCCTTCAATCAGCGAAAACGTTTTGAGTGCTGGTGGTTTTGTGTACTCCGCATCCCTTCGAGCTGGAACGTCCACGAGGTGCTTATGTCTTTCGGCTGCGGCTCACGTACGTCGCGCATCCCTCATTTGATGCGACGCCTACAAACAGCGATGATGATTTAACTGCTGTTGGTTTTGTGTACCCCGCACCTCCTTTAGTGGTGCTGTCTACAAGCTGCAAGGTGCAGAATTTTTGCTACGGTTCAGCTGATTATGGCTGAAATACAATCTGTTTTGTTCATCCAATTATTAGACAAACTTTAGACACTTAATCAAACTTGAATCCAGTTGGAAGCCATGGCCACTCACACCGACACCATCGACCAGCGAAGCTAATATTAATTTGTCAATAGATTTCTGCAAGACCCTTCTTTCGTCAAAGAAAATGTTGCATCTCAAAATCAGCAGGTGGAAGGAGCTACTTTAGCATCGTCAACCATAGCATCGGAAGGTGTATCCCATCCTTGGCCAGGGCAGCACAAACGGCGTTCCCAAATCGCGGAGATTAGACTTCCCGAATTCAGTAGTCATCGATCAGTAGACCTAACTGCAGTGGAGAAATTTCTGCACTCGAAATCTTGTTTGGGGGTCCCGCTCTTGAATCAATCACGTCACTGGAATTTTCTAGCAACAATTATGGTGTGGCTTTGGAGATTCTTCACCGATGCTTCAACAACAGGCGGATTATCTTTCAAGCCCATATTATTGAGATTCTAGAGCGCCCCAAAATTCGAACTTCTTCTGCAGCAAGCATACGTACGCTTTCTGACAGTGTCGTCTCACATGTACGTGCGTTAGAAACGCTGGCGACTGTTCGGGAAATTCCTGACGCCATTATAGTTCATGCCATACTGCAAAAGGTGGATCATGTCACCCAAACGATTTGGCAGGATTCCATCTCGTTTGATGAAATCCCATCTTTGGAGCAGTTTTTAGAAATCCGAAATAGACGATGCCTAAATCTTGAAAGTATTGAGCACTCAGGCCTGAGAAAGCTTAATAGGTCTCAAACGGATGAAAATAGGGGCTCGCAACACATGAGGACACTTTTGACTACCACCGTAGACTCTAACTCATATGTTAATAATGAGAGTTATTAAAGTTCAGTCATGTGGTGTGTAAAGACGTGACTTCGGACGGCCGACAGCGAAATTCACACAGCAACTCAAACTGTTCGCTGCAATCGTATGATCGAGCTGCTTTGTGTGCCATATAAGTAGAGCAGACTCTTGTGTGCCATGTGCAAGCAACGGCGGCACTAAACACTCAGACACACTACCATTGTAAATTTTATAGGCAACTAAATAATTCACAGCAATGAGACTAGAAGAGCAGCTCCCTCCCATCCACTTTCTCTTGGTAAGATGGACTGGCAGGCCCACCGCGACTTTCACGGTCACCGGAACAACTTTCTCCACCCCGTTAGAAGAAAAACTCTATAGCAGCTCACGTTGTAAGCCAGATTGGTGATAGCTCTTGAGCTTTCTGTTAAAAATAATAAGCCCTGAGATTGGCTCGGTAATAAAAAATATGTATAATTAAACGGCTAAATATAAAAGCCAAAGCAGAGAGTATCAAATACAAGAGGGGGTGATAGTTTAACAGCGAAATGTTAATATTAAAAATACAGCCTCGAGATAGACTTGGTAAAACAAAATCATAAATCATAAATTATGCAAATAAATCAATTAATAATATATATCAACAAAACATTAGCCTCATAGCAAAGTGTCTTTGTGATCATTTAGCTTTTACAGAACTCGACGTCCAAGGAATACATCAAGAAAGCTCTGGCAGCTAAAGTCCACCAAGTTCGTGACATACACAACGCCATTAGTCGCAGGCCAAAGTATCCGATATCGATGTTTGTCGAGAATATTGAGCCAGCCGACAACAACAAAAAAGCATTCGATATTAAAGAACTATGAAGGTCGGTGGTGACTATCAAACCACTACTTAAATTTATCAACGTCATCCAATGCAGCCGCTGCCAAGGATTTGGGTTCAGCCAGAGATACTGTCACCTCCAACACATATGCGTAAGTGGAGTGGGCATAACAGCTCATCAGAATGCTTCAAAACCAAACCCGAAAAAGATACCTGCGTCCAATGTAAGGGAGACCACTCAGCATTTTATCAGGGCTGCCCAGCCTCAAGAAAACAAAGGCCCTAACTGCTCCTAAGTCAGTTGGTCCAATTTGACAACCACTAAGCACATGTCAGAAGGCTGAACCGACGTAAGCCCCCACGAAGTTAATGGCATGTCGTTCGCTGACATATCAAAGGGCAACGGCATCAACTCCCAACTTTAGTAGTCAGAATCCACGCAAATAGCCGATATCTCCTCCATCGATGAATCGCATAGAAAGCCTTCTAGAGAAATGATAGACATGATATACCTTTAGACGATGATATGCAAGTATGCCTCCACTTAGCATTGTGGAACACAAACAGCCAGATCAATAGCAGGACTGAGGAGGAGCATTTCCTAGTAACACAATATATCTATATACTCCTGAGCAGATCATACCTTAGCTGAACGATTGAACCCCTGGATGAATCACACCGCTAATCCAGATTAATCATACGCTTCATCCATGCATATTGATGAGGCAATTGAAAGGCTATCTGAGGAAATGCATCCACACGGATTCCGTCTACCCCAAGACCAATTTTTGCAGCAATTCCTTCAGCTGTTTTGTAGATATTTTGAAGAAACAGATGCTTGGAAGATGACAAAGTATTCACATCGCAGTACCTGGAGCTACCTGGCAGTGATCTCAATTTTCGTGACCCGTTCACAGAGGAACAAGTAAAGCAGTAAATCACTGCGCTCAACAACAACAAATTGACTTGTGTTGATGACATTGACAGCCTTGTGATTGAACTTCATCCGTCACCCTGTATACAGTTGATAACCAACGTATTCAACTATACTGATTGGAAACGCGCGGAAGCGATCTTGATTCCAATACCAAGTAAGCCTAAAACCAGTCTCGCTTTCTATCGTCCTTTTATCTTGCCGGCAAAGTTCTTCAAAATACTTGCTGCCAGTGCTGTATGAGGCTAGGTTGATCCCCAATCACTCGTTTGGTTTAAGACGTTATCATGGAACCCCAAAGCAATATCACAGATTGGTCGAGAAGATCATGGAAGCCTTTGAGGAAAAGAGATACTGTTGCGCCGTCATGTTCGATGTTAAGCAAGCCATTGACAGAGTCTGGTGCTTGGAACTGCTACATAAAATCAAGCGCTTTCTTCTCCAATTTCACTACACCCTCCTCTCATCATACCTTAGCATTCATCAATCCCAGGTGAGAGTCAGACTGGCAGTTAAGGCCATTCGGGCGAGAGTCCCGCAAGGCAGACTACTTGAACAAACCCTGTACACTCAATATACAGCCGACATGCGCATTTTAAGCGACGACCCTCTGCTAAGTGCTACGTACGCAGATGACACAGCATTCCTTAAAGCCGCCAACACTCCGCAGAATTCCCAGTGTGTGTACAAAGGCAGCTGAACTTAATTGTGGCTTAAAAGGTGAAATAAAGTGGTTAATCCGAAGAAGTCAACCCAATCAATATTCTCACTAAGACCAGGCAATTGTCCCCCTGTCAGCTTAATTTGGTCAATTAATCCGTATGAAGCAGTACACAAATGCATTGGCAAGACGCTTGACAGGCGTCTCACCAGGACAAACCACCTTCTCTGCAAACGCAAACAAGCTGAGGAGAGCACCAGGCAGCTTTACTGACTGATTGAGAGGCACTTTAAGATGAAGCTAAGAGTTCAATTGTTAGTCTACAAACCCATTTTTAATCCCATTTGGATCCATGGCTTCCAGCTCTAAGGCACTGCTAGCAGGAATAGCCGCAGGAATATATAAAAAACTCAAAACTATGCCCTGAGGATGCTCTCCAACGCCAATCCTATTCACGACAATGTCAACATCTATGTCAGCTCGGTATTTCCTGGTGCTCCCAAAAAATTGCAAGGTGCAACGTAAGGTAAGCACAAGAGCAGATCTTTGAAGATAGCTCTAATTCAAATAATAACTAAATGTAATAAAACTTTAGCTATGTCTGCATACATTTTAGCAACGAATTGAAGCTTATGTCATCACTAAATTATCCGAATATTTCATATTGCGCAACCAGTGAATTAAATTTATTTGAGTTAGCAAAATATTTAGTCTAAAAAATATTTCTAACATTTGTGTAACACCCTCATTAAACCCATAATTAACTAGAATTAATAAATCAGTCTAATACAATTCATTCATTTAGAGGCACCGGGTTTAATTCATTTGCATTGCTTTGTCCCTACGGTATCATACAACGGAGAGGGCCAACAAAATTAACAATAATCTTCAGCTTGTTTCAAAAATCATTTTTCGACTCTAATGACAACTTCGACGATTTAAAAATTTCATTAGTACTTGTGTGTCAGCAGCTAGAAAAAAGTTGCTTTGTTAAAAAATTTAACCTTAAAACAAAACAACGCAACCAACAATTGTCCAAAGCTTATGCCTGCGTTCAAAAAGGGAGGCAATATGTTTTTCCCCTTTTTGTTTCTATTTCGACAATTTAAAAACTTCATTAGTATTTGTGTGTCAGCAGCTAGAAAAAAGTTGCTTTGTTAAAAAACTTTACCTCCAACCAAAACAACGCAACCAACAATTGTCCAAAGTATATGCCTGCGTTCAAAAAGGGAGGCATTATGTTTTTTCCCTTTTTGTCTCTATTTCCGTATAGTCAAGTCAGTCGGCAAAACCCGACAACTAAACATTGCGCTCAGTACTGAGTGAGTTTTTGCTTCCACTCACTATTTATTTATATGAATTCTTCCAAATGTGCACAGAAGAATTCCGCTCTTGCTTGCACTTTTCGTTGACAGCTCGAACATGTTTAATTTCATATCTATATGTAGGTTGTCTCTATACCCCATTTATTACCTTTGAAAAAAATGTGTGTTAAAAAATCGCTTTTTGCTATCGCAGCGAAAAGCCAACAACCCGAAAGCTGGTCGCGATCGATTGCTTTTTGTGTGTAGACCGTCCTAATTAGTAGCAGACGCTACTAAATTTGATTTATTGTTACAGCTTCTCTTCAGCGCTCTCTGAGCACATAGTCAATTTTGATTGATCGTGTCAGACGCGATCTTGGATCTCGCGCTCCCATTGGTTGACAGCATCGCGAGGTCACCAACACACATGTATGCATATAGCCAAAGAGCATTGATACAACTA